>QEPC01012689.1:159530-189745 GCA_003113815.1 Sphenodon punctatus
CCCCTTTGCGGTGCCCCCCCTTGACCCTCCCCCCCATCTCCCGTTGTTCCTTGTGTCTTTGTCCGGGCGCCCCTGCCCCCCCAACCCGGCCTCTCCCTTGTGTGTGTGCGCTTGTGTGCGTGTGCGTGTGTGCGTGTGTGTGTGTGTGCATGTCTGTGCCCGGGTGTGTGGTCGTGCTGTGTGTTCTGCTGTGGGTCCGCTGTGTGTGTGCGTGCTGTGTGTGGTACCTGTCAGCCTCTTCTCCCTCTTCCCCCCTCCCTTCCCATTTCCCTTGTGTGGACGTTGCCTTTAGTGTCTTTTGGCTTTGTTTGCCCTCTGGCGGCCATGTCTGTGTCCCGCCCCTGCCCAGTGTCTTCTGGGAGTTTTGACCACGGCTGGGGATCAGCATCACGTCTGTTGCTGTGCCCCGATCTGTGATGTGTCGGTCCGATTCCCGGTCGTGGTCCCGGTCCTGTCACGTCTGTTTGGGGCTTTTATTCACCCCGGGGCGTAATTGTTTTGTTCACCCCCACTGGGGATCCACTGTGGTGAACCGCCCGCCCGTAACGTCCGAAAACACCCACTGTTTCCCGGAGGCCCTCTAGTAGTGTCCCAACTGGCCACAGTAGTGGCAGGTTCGTGAGCACACCTGTTGGGTTCCCAGTACCTGCACTCCCTTATCCAGGGTCATTGATCACACTGCCTCAGTATGGGCTCCACATAATTCTCTAGGCTCACAACTCTCCTAACACATAGGTGAAATTCTCTATTCACTGCCATTTTGTCTTTCCACATCCACATTCTACCACTACTCACAATTTCTCCTCTTGGTACACTGCACTCATCCAACTATATCTCTCACTGGATACTGTTGCTGATGTGCATCCAGCTCCACTTGAACCTTTCTTCAGGTGAGCATTTGTTGTGATCAGTTCCTCTCTCTGAGCCATACATCTGTATGACAGCTTCCCTGCCTGCACTGACCGAGATGGTGTCAGAGGTGGTCTTGCAGTCCCCCCGGGCGATAGTCCTGGGGGACTTCAACATCCATGCCAATGCCAATCTTGGAGGGGGAGACCGTGAGTTCATGGTCGCCATGGCAACCATGGGCCTGTCTCAGAGGATGGTCAGCCCCACACATGTTAGAGAACATACTCTAGACATGATATTTTGCACAGACCTTGAGGCTGGGCATTCGTTAGTGGGGGAGGTGTCATCAGTGCCCTTGTCATGGACAGATCATTATCTCCTCCAGGTTAGTATCTTGGCCCATGTTGGCCCCCGGAAGGGTGTGGAACTGGTTAGGATGGTTCGCCCCCGATGGCTTATGGAACCCAGAAGGTTCCAGACTGCTCTAGGGGATGTTTCCTCTGATCTCGATGGCTGCTCACTCAATGATCTCATGACCATATGAAATTCCATGTTGGTGGAGGCCATCGATCGGGTGGTTCTCAGGTGTCTGCTCCCGAACCGCAGACAACGTAGGTCCCCGAAGTATACAGAGGAGCTACAGAGGATGAAGCGGGAAGAACGGTGGTTAGAGTGATGGTGGCATCACTCGGATGCTGAAGTTGACTGATTGCGGCATAGAGTCTGGTTGTGTCCCTATGCCATGGTGGTTCGAGTAGCAAAGAAAGTTGTCTTTGCTGCCCTCATTGCGTCCACTAAGTCCAACCTGGCAGAGCTTTTCTGGGTGGTGAGGGGGCTGGTCAGTCCAGCCTCCCTCTACCTGGATTTAGAATCATCAAATGCCTGCTGTGATTTGTTTGTGGACTTTTTTTGTGGATAAAATTGCTCAAATCCACCACAATTTTGACGCAACACTTTTAGCAGTACGTGAGCCAGAGGCAGTAGAAGCCCCGTCTTGTCCTGTTTTGTGGGATGAATTTCAGGATGTGTCACCCTCAGATGTGGGGGATGATCTTGGGACTGTTCAAGCTACTTATTGTGAACTAGATCCATGCCCATCCTGGCTGGTCAAGACCAGTCGGGAGACACTGGGGCTGTTCTTGGAGAGGACTGTCAACACCTTCCTTGGGGAGGGCAGGGTACAGGACTGTCTCAAGGAGACTGTGGTGCAGCCTCTGCTCAAAAAGCCATCATTGGATATTGGCATCCTGGCCAGCTATTGGCCAGTCTCTAACCTTCCATTTTTAGGGAAGGTTATTGAATGAGTAGTGGCCCAGCAACTGCAAGAGCATCTCGACCAGATTAATGTTTTCGATTCCTCGCAGTCTGGCTTTTGTCCTGGATATGGCACAAAGACTGCACTTGTGGCCTTGGTTGACAACCTCTTCCGTGAGTTGGATCGAGTTGTTCAACCTTGTTGATTCTGTTATATCTCTCAGCTGCATTTGATACAATTCATCATGAGTTGCTGGTGACTCGGCTGCAGGACTGGGCAGGGATTGGCAGGATCATTCTTGAGTGGTTACACTCTTTTCTAGCAGGGGGAATCCAGTGTGTGGTCCTGGGTGGTTTTTCATCTTCTCCTGGGGGCCTCATGTCTTGAGTCCCGCAGGGTTCTTTATTATTACCTCTCTTGTTCAATGTGTATATACAGTCTTTGGGGGAGGTTGTTAGGGAGTTTGGCATACGGTGTCATCATTATGCTGATGACACCCCACTTAATCTCTCCTTTTCATCTGACTCAGGTCTGGCAGTCTCGGTGCTTACCCGGTGTTTGATGGCTGTGGGGGATTGGATGAGGGTGAGCTGCCTGAGGTTAAATCCCAACAAGATGGAGGTGATGGTTGTGGGGAAGTCCATCATCAATGGGGTGCGTCCTTCCCTGGTATCTCAGGTTCAGAGTCTTGGAGTGCTTCTGGATCCACAGCTCTGCCTGGATGTCCAGTTGGTGGCTGTGGCGAAAGGGGCATTTCACCAATTAAAACTGGTCTGTCGGCTTCGGCCATATGTCTTGGACTTGGATCTGGCCATGATCATCCATGCTTTTATTACCTCAAGACTGAACTACTGTAACACACTCTACGTGGAGCTACCCTTGGTTCTAGTTCAGAGACTGCAGCTGGTGAAGAATGCGGCGGCTCATCTCCTAACGGGGATGGGCTGATGCAAGCATATTACACCGGTGCTTCACTCTCTGCACTGTCTGACAATAGTCTTCTGGGCCCAATTCAAGGTATTGGTGTTGATTTTTAAAGCCCTAAAGGGCCTGGGCTCCACCTACCTGCAGGACCGCTTCACCCTCTGGATCCTGGATTGGCCCCTGCGGTCGGTCAGGGGAGCCCTTCTCAAGGTCCCCGGGGTTTCGCGGGTGTCAACCTTGTGGAGGGTTTTCTCTGTGGATGCGCTGTGGCTGTGACAGCAGTGGAACTCCCTTCTGTCAAAGGTCCACCTGACCACCGACCTCCTCTCTTTCCATAGACAATGTAAGATCTGGCTGTTCTGCCGTGCCTTTCCCAAGGGAGATGGGATGGGCGGGTTGGGTGAGGGTGGGGTAGGGGTTATTGTGTTTTATTGTGGAATTTTCAATTGTACTACTGTTGTTTTAAAATCTGTTTTAAATATGTTGTTAGCGTCCCCGAGATGCTTTTAGCAGGAGGAGGCGGCATACACATTTTATAATAAATAAATAAATAAATACACTGCTTCTGGGAATACTCCTCCAATCCATCACCACTCCAACGTAGACCTCCAGCAGCTAGCTCGCTCGCTCGCTCGCTCGCTTGCTCACTTACTCACTCACTCGGTGTCAGGTGCACTTCTCCACTGGGCACACAACTCAGTCGCTCACCACTCACTCAGCATCTGAGTATCTGGGCCTAATTCTTCAGTTGCTGGTCACCATCCCTGCATGGGATCAGCCCTTCTTCTCATACACACAGCATGATGATCAATGTTAAGCGTGCCTGCATTTTCCACCACTTACATAGTAGGGTGTAATCCCTGGGGCATATGTCCCTACAGGATCAGACCCCCAGACTCACTTACTAACTTAGGAATTCAGCTCACACAGTCACTCGCTTCACTAATCATTAGCTTCCATCCTTCAGTCACTCTGCTCAGATCCTTTCAGTAGTCACAGTACGCATGTACAGTTCTCCACTATTCTATGTACCAGGCAAGCTCAAGAACCTACATCCTTCCTGGGCATCCAAAGGTCTCAGTAAAAAATTCAGCATATAGTTCTCCAACAATATACACAAATCTTTGAAGCCTCACACTATCACCAGAAATACATCCTCTCCAGCAGCCCCAGCTCTGCCAGGTATCTAGTCATCTGACAGGCTACTACTGTCTCCAGGTACAGTTTCCCCTTCAGGACCCTGGAGAGCAGTGATGTCTGGGTTCCTTCACTCCAGGGCTTTTTCAGATCCAACATTCCAGAAACAGCCTCCCTGATTATGCTTTCCAGAAGGGCTTCAGGTAGGTCCCAATAGCAGCCTCCATGTTTATCCTTTCATGCAGGGTTTCAGGAGTTGGACCTCTTGCAAAGTTGTTCCCTTCTCTGCAGTCAGACATAGACTGACCATCAGGCTTCTGCTGTCTCCTCTTATACAGGCAGAGTGGCCAGACTTCATACTCCAGCCTTAAAGGGCCAGCATTTGCCCACTCTATCAGCCTGTATTCTGCTCAGACTGATGTTTTCTCATAGGGCTGTCTCCGCCATGTCCACTCTCAGCCCTTAGGCTGGCACTCTCCACCAACTTAAAGGGATAGAAGCACCCTGCAGGATGCTCCCTTCCATACACCCCCATGGGGCGCTACAATGGAGAGGGCGTTCTCGGTGACTGGGCAGCAGCTTTGGAACTCCCTCCTGGAGAAAACTCACCTGGCTACAGGTCTGTAGGCATTTCATTGAGCCTGCAAGACCTGGTTGTTCACCCAGGCCTTCGGAGGGGAGGAGGGGAGTGTGGGGTAGTGGGGCGGGGAGTTTAAGGGATTTTATATTTGTTGATGGGGCTGTGTATTTTTAAATTGATTTTTATGGAATTTTATTATTGTGTGTTTTGATGTTGTAAACTGCCCCAAGATGCCGTAGGCATGAGGAGATGGCTAATAAATATTTATAAATAAACAAATAATAAAATTAAAGAACAAATCAGTGGGAGAGAGGTAGCAACAGGAGAGTGAAATGGAGGACCAGGAGAGAGGGATCAAGGTGTATATATGAGAATGTAATGGGGGAGGGGGTAACTACCACACATAAGAGGAAGGGGGCATAGTTCTATAAAGTTTAAAAATGTTCTTTCCTGAATTTTGGAACATTCTCCCTCTCATGCTAATCTTCCCAGTCATCCAGAACTTGATAAGAGCACTCATTTGAAAATGGATTAAGGCTTCACTTGACCCAGGAAAGTGTTAAAGACCTCAATTTAAAGCCCCCAAACTATTCTTGCTGGAAGCATCAATTGAAAGGAAAGTGACACTTTGACAGATCTCAAATGCAGACATTTCTCACAGAGGAGAGTGAGGTAGTTGCACATGTCATGCCTTGGGCTCTTGTAAGTCACTGCACTGTGCTATCAGAAAACATGGAGAAACAGTCCATGTCTCCAGTGAAGATCAGCTGATCGGACTGGTCAGTCTTTACAGGCAAAGAAAATGACTCCATCATTTACACCTGTGTGAATTTACCCCCAATTTAAAGTAGGTATTTAAATAATTGCACTGATGCTTATGCCTATAAACAGTTGGAAGGATTGTTTGAAGGGGAATTACAAAGGGCACAACTGTAGAGAATTAAGCACAATTTATATAACTGTGATAATTAATATTTCATTGTTTTGCACTTGTACATTATTTGGGCATTTAAGAGGTTAACATTTAAAGGACTGTTGTATGTTTATAGGCATCACAAAGCTGATACATTTTTTCCAGAGCCCTGGGCTTCACAAAACTTGGTCAGTCCAGCCCTATTTGGAACTTCCCAGGGTTAAACACTGCAGTAGGGTCATAGTAGCACTGGCCAAAGGAAAGAAGGCACCTATATTAAAGAGTGAACCATACCACAGGCAGGTGCTAAGAAAGGTGCAGGCACTGGTGCCATGAAGGACAGCACCTATCCCTATCAGAAAGAGAGGTCATAAGAGCTTCAGGCTATTTAAGAAGACCAAACAGACTGGCTAATGTGAGGCTTATGCACCCCATATGAGCCTGGGTGTGGCTAGGTAATTCACAGACCTCAACCAAATAAGGAGGAGCTTGGAAGCTCACACAAGAGACCAGCTGAGGGAGACCAGGGAGATTAGAGAACTCTGCCTCAAGAGAGAGATGACCAGCGAGAGACAGGAGCCTTGAATGTCCACCTCACAAGGGCAACTCAGAGGCCAAGGAGCCAGACTGCCATGGAGGGGAACCTGGAAGCCAACCAGCAGGAGCTCTGGATAGAAGGACTTGAGAGAACTGGCTAGGACAAATTGTCCCTGACTAAAGAGGACCTATGCTGATCGTGTACACAAAGGGTGCAATCCTATGGCTGGCGTAAACTGCCCACAGGTACAGTGATTGGCCAGACTGCAGGTGCCCAGGTGTGCATGTGTGCCATGCACATAGCAAGCCATAATGGGCAAAGGCACGGCCCGGGCTGATGCGACCCCTCCCAAGCTCTCACACGATGCAGTCTGGGAGATGGAGCAGGCATGGTTCCCACTCCATCCCCTGGACCACAGGGTCAGAATGCCTATGCTCAGAATGCCTATGCATGGTCAGAATGCCTATGCTCAGGTATGCATGTCTGAGCATGTACAGCAAAATGAATGGGGCAAAGGCACAACCCAGGCTGATGTGACCCACTCATCACATCAGCCTGGGTTGTGCCTTTGCCCCATTCATTTTGCTGTACATGCTCAGACATGCATACCTGAGCATATGCATTCTGACCATGCACCTTGTGTATGTGTACGCAGGCCATAGTATTGTACCCAGAGACCGTATGTTCTGGAATTAAGGAACCTGGTTGGGAGGGATTGTGACTGGCCAGGTAAAAGGCAGCCAGAGACCTTGGGTATTTTCAGACATTATGAGATCACAGTCAACCACAGTCAACCACGGACAATCCCATGGCGCGGCCAAAGCACCCCGAACGTCTGTTCAGAGGCCACCAGATGTTCACCACAGTCAATACCCAGCTGGGGTCAAAAACAACCATGCTTCCGGACATCTGGCCTGGACCATCGCCAAAAGTGTGATCAAAGCGATTCCCAATGGGAAACAATAAAAAGTAACATCTGAATGGCAACCACCAGCCAGAATCAAACAAAATGATTCCCAGACGGGGGATTCCATGGCAGGGTGCAGGGGCATGAAGGGGCCCCACATGGATTCCGGGGGGGGCACTGGGCCCGGGGGCCCCCCTGCCATGGCATAGGTACACAGCATGCCGGCGTGCAGGAGCAGGGAGGTCCCGATGTCGTGGGATCGGTCCAACTTCTCTGAGTGCTCCCGTGTCATGGCCTGTATGTCCAGCCTTAGGCCCGCGAGCAGCTCATCCTGCCTGCTGTGTTCCCTGCGCTCCCGGAGCCGTTCCATTTGCACCTCGGCCTGGAGCCACCTGTCCCGCTCCTCCTCCCGCTGCAGGGACCGCTCTATGCCCGCCTCCATCCAGGCCATGGCCTCCAGGATCCTCTCGCCCTGTTCCTCCGAGGAGCGGACGATGGCCTCCGCCTGCTCCTCCCTGCTCCTGCGGACCCATGCCCGGTACTGCCTCGTACGCTCAGCTGGAGGCATGGGCCCTGGGCCAGCTGGCTGCTGGGGTTGCCATGTGGGTAGAGGAGGGTGGTCTTAAGCAAGCCGTGAGCACCTGGCCCCGGGCCCGCACAGCCCAGGGGCTCTGCAGCCCTGCACCGGGGGGACCCGGGCCCTCCACCCCCATGGACCCCTCCCACGTACCCCCCTCCCGGTGCCCAGGTACCCCTCCTGGGCCCCCCATGCAGGGCCCGCTGCCTCACCTGCTCCCTCGGGCAGCTGGGCGGGCTCCTCGGGGGCTGTCCCCTGTCCCTCCTGGGTGCTGTGCAGGGGTGTTATGCAGCCTATGGGCGAAGGGGGGTAATATCAGTGTGGTGGGGTGCTGTCGGGCACCCTGTGGCAGGGCCCCCCTCCCACCCTTCATGGGTGCCCCGGGTCTCCGGCTGCCCCCCCAGCCCATGCACCCCCCCAAGTGATCGTGGGCGCGTGAGCATGAGGCCTTTCCCCCGTGGGGTGGGTACTCACCATCTGTGTCTGCCACGGGGTCCTATGAGTCCAGAACCGTGATGTGGGGGTGCTCCCCTGGGGAGCCCCAGCAGTGCGAGGTTCGGGTCCCGGTCTCTGAGTCGCCCTGGCCAGCCTGGCTCATCTTGGACTCCGGGCTGCTGTCCTGGGGGGGGCTGAAGGACATGGAGCACCCCGGCTGCTCTTCCGGTGGGTCCGGGGCCCTGGGACAGGTATCTACCGGGGGGCGGTGAGGGGAGGCGGTACCTCCAGGCATTCCCTGCCCTGCTCCACAGTGCTTCCCATGAGGTGTGGGGCCACTATGGACCCCTTCATGTGGAGGAAGCGGTCCAGGGCATTGTAGTACGGGACCGTCCGGGCTCCGTGCCCGGACCGCCTGTTATTGTCCCTGATGGCCTTGTACCCCCTCCGCAGCTCTTTCGCCTTCGACCTGCACTGAGTCACTGTGCAGGTGTGCCCCGCTGCCTCCATGTCACGCACGATGTCCTGGTACATCTGCCCATTGTGCTGGTTGAGCGCGAGCTCTAGTTGGTACTCCATATCCGGATGAAGTCTCCGGTCTCCTTGTGTCCCCACTGGCCCCCGCGGTAGTAGGGCTTCCTCCCTTCTCTCTGTGCTGGGTCCTCTCCCTCCTCCTCCTCCTCCTGCAGCCCTTCCTGGTGCACCTCCGGCCGGGGTGGCCTGGTGTGCTCCGGGGGGTTACCTGCCCGGGCCATTTTCTGTGTCTGGGGGAGAGAGGGGGTGGGGGAGGGGTCGTGGTTCAGTAGCATTCAGACAAGCCTCATGCACCCCCCCACGGTGTATGCCCGTGGCCCTGGCCCCCCTTTGCTGCCCCTTTGCCCCCTGTTTCCCTTGCCCTTGCTCCCCCTTACCCGTTTTCGGGGTGCCTCCTCCTCCGCCGGTGCAGCGCCTGTCCCCGAGGTGTCCTGTGCTGGCTGCTGCTGGTGCTGGCTCCCTCCCACCACCTCCATGTTAAGCGTGACCCCCGGCTCCCCCACCCCCTCCTGTGATGTCACCCCCTCCACCACCACCACTGCCTGTGCCCCTGCCTCCCCCACCTCCCCCCCCTCCTCCTCCTCGCCCCTCGCTCTCTCCTCCGCCACCACTCTCTTCCTCCTCCTCCCTCCTCACTCCATCCCGCCACGTTCACCAGCCACTTTTTCCCCTTTAAATCTCCCTCTGGTGAGTGTGTTGATGGCGGTTACCTGGCAGCGACATTGCACTCATTGCCCATGCCTGGGGATTATTTCCTTTGATCCCGGGCGGTGGCTGGAGTCCAGACATGACTTTTGGTTGATCACGGGTGGGGATATCGTTCACCACGCATCCATGGGAATTGGTTTGGATAGCCCAGGAAGCGTGGTTGAAATTGGCCCCGCGCTGGTGTTCACCGTGGTGAACATCTGGCGGCCGCTGAACAGACGTTCAGGGCACCTTGGCCCTGCCGCGGGGTTCACCGTGGTTCACTGTGGTTCAGCATGATCTTGTCACGTCTGAAATCACCCATTGTCTCTGCCTGTTGTGTGTGGTGCCTGGGAGGCTCCTCTCCCTCTTCCTTCTCCCTTCCCATTTCCCTTGTGTGGGCATTCCCTTTTGGTACTTTCGGCTTCATTTGCCTTAAGTCAGCCATGTCTGTGTCCCGCCCCTCCCCGGTGCCTTGTGGGTGTTTTGACCATGGCCGGGAATTGGCGTCACATCTGTTGCACTGCCCCGGGCCAAGATCTCGTGGCCCAATTCCCTGATGTGGTTCCCATCCCATCACATCTGATCGGGGCTCTCCTTGACCATGGGGGGTGGTTGTTCAGTTCACCACTGCTGGGGATCCATTGTGGTAAATCCGGACCGTGTAACGTATGAAAACACCCCTTGTGTGGAACTGTTATGGAACTGTTGGTGATAGTGTGACTCCACTGTGAATAAAATAGCACTTGAACCAAGAAAAAATGTGTCCTGCATTTTGGAACCCATCCTGCAGGGACTCATCTCCCTCAGGGTCTCGCCCTGTTACACACACCCCTTCCACCATGGCTATAAAAGCAAGGAGCAGAGAGAAACTTTGAGAGGGAACCAAATTCTTGGAGAACAGCATTGTGCTAGCAGTTCAGGAAAGGTGAGCAAGAACCACATATCTTTGTCAGGAGCAAAGGAGAGAGTCCTGCGCCACTAAAAAATGCCATGTGGGGGAATAGGGGTACTATAACATATATTTATTTTTAAATTAATTATTTATTATTATTATTATTATTATTATTATTATTATTATTATTATTAATATTATTATCCTGAGTGGTATGGAAATAGTATATAGGAAATAGTTATTTACTGTTTTTAATAATACTAGAATTAAGGGACACTAAGAAATTAACTGGCAGCAGACAAAAAACAAATAGAAGGAAGTACTTTTTAACTCGACATACAATTATCATGTTGAACTTGTTACCAGAGGATATTGTGAAGACCTATTGCATAACTGTATTTAAAATGGGACTGGATAAGTTCTTGAAGGGTAGGTCCATAATAACAATTAGTTATTTTGGTTGTTGAACATAATCTCTAACTATCAGGAACTGGGAGTAAATATCAGGGACTGGATCACTCCATTATGACCTGTTGTGACCTTCTCTGAAGCAACTGAAGGTGGCCATTGTCAGAGACAGGATGCTGGGCTGGATGGACCACTGGTTTGACCCAGTCCAGCAATTCTTAAGTTCTAAGGATGTGGAAAGGAAAGGAAACCAGTTGGGTCACCGAGGAACCCAATAGTGAAGAGAATCACATAGGGGTGTGCACCAGGGCCCAATGTCATTTTTTTTGTTTCTTGTTATTGTTTTCATTATTAAAATGTGTCATTTAATTTTTGTTAATAACAAAATGTCATTTTTGGTTAATGTTGTCATTATCAGCAGTACCTATGTCAAACAAAAAAAATTATTTCAGATGTTACACGTTCCGGAGTCACCACAGCGGATTCCCAGTGGTGGTGAACTGAACAACCACCCCCCATGGTCAATAAAAGCCCCAAACAGACGTGATGGGAGTGGGACTAAAGCAGGGAATAGGGTCGCCAGAACTCGGGCCGGGGCGGCACAACAGACATGACACCGATTCACGGCCATGATCAAAACACCCAGAGGAGCTGGGGAGGGGCGGGACACAGACATGGCTGGCTGAGGGCAAACTAAACCAAAAGGTACACCAGGGAACGCCCACACAAGGTAAATGGGAAGGGAGGGAGGAGAGGGAGAAGAGCCTCCCAGGTACCACACACAACAGGCACAGACAACGAGGGCACAGTGGAACACACAGCACAAACACACATGCCCGGGTGCACACACACCCACGTGGGAAAAGGAGGGAGGGGGAGGGATACACAGCAGGACAGACACCACACAAGGCACAACGGGCAAGGGGGGGGAGGGACAGGCAAGAGTAGGGGAAATGGCACAGAGGCACAGCGGGACACAGGCAACAGCAACCAGAACCCCCAATATAGAGCAGCCCGCATGGGCACCCCCACAGCAACACAGGCAGTCCTGGAATGGGAGGCCCCAGTCCAGGCACAGGCACAGGGGGAGCACACACGGAACAGGGAGTGGGCCATGAACAGCCCAGGAGGTGCACTTGGAACCCAAGGCCTGGCGAGGGGGTTGTGGAGGGGAGACAGGAGGTCCAGGGCAGTGCAGCAGGTCCAAAGTTACACACACACACCAGGAGGAAGCTGGGGGGCGGGGGGGGCTAGTCTGGGGGCCCCAGAACTCCAAGATCACATGGGCACCCAGGAGCGGGAGCGGGGAGCAGAAGGGGGAACAGGTGAATGAGGACAGTCAGCAGCACCCTGGGGAGCCAGGTGGGCTGGTCAGGGCACCAGAGGCGGACAATGGTGATGGCGGCCAAAGAGGGGAACACTGGGGGCAGAAGTAGACGGGGGGGCAGAGGGGCCCTGGAACCACAGGCATGACCAGTGACACCCCAGGAAGCAGGCAGCACAGCAACACAGCCAGGACAACAAGGTGGGAACAGACAGAGTGTCACGGCAGCAAGGTGGATCCGGGAGCCCGCACAGCGGCCAGGAACAGGGTCCGGGAGGCACAGGGGACTCACAGCCAGCTCCTGGGAGCCACAAAGGGCCCAGGGGCCAGGGGCCCCACCTGGTGAATGAGGTGGGGCCAATGAAGCATGCCCCGGTCATACCCCTGCACGGACATGTTTTGGGTGATCAGGTAGTAAGCCTTGAAGAGATCCTGCATGGAGAGACCCAGCTGCACATCGGAACGGGACCACACACCCGACAGCGCTGACAGCTCTGCCACGGTAGGCTCAGACATGCAGCAGTCGGCAGCAGGGGGCCATGGAAGCTGACCCTGCTCAAACAGCCGGTGATACATTGCCCCATAGGAGCACTGGTACCCATGGGCCCCATAAATGCAGCCAAAGTAGGACACAGCCAGGGCAGGGACTCCCTCCGCCAAACAGACTGTGTAGGTGGCCAGGCTGCACACAGATAGGGTGGACACGGTCTCCACCACAGACCAAGCCACATGCGAGCACCTCATCTCTGGGATGCACCCATCAGGAAAGGGAACCAGCCCCAGCGTCTCAGCATGTAGCCAGCAATACCGGGCACTCGCCTCATAGCCAAAGTAATGAAGGCTCAGGCTCACGTAAGCATCCGACAGGCTGTCCGTGCAGCTCAGCAGCAATTGCACCGCTGGGGTATGCCACAGGTCACACAGGGCCATGGTCTCGCAGAAGGACCATGGATGGGAGCCCGGTGGAAGCACAGCCAGTCATGGTCCAGCACACCAGGGAGAATAACACCATGGACAGGGGGGCACACATTCCCTCCATGTGTGGGAGGGGGATCGGGGGGGTCACCAAGACTGGCCAAGAAAGTGACAGGCCGCAACAATGTATGGAACAGAGAGAGGCGTGGGGTGAGAACCCAGCACAGCTGCAGGAGCCGGGCACACAGACAGGACAGCCGACACACTAATTAGGGCGGCAAGGACATGATGTTGCCAACAGAGAGAGGTGGGAGGTGATGACAGGAGACATGCAGTTGCAGCCTGCATGCCCAGGCATGTGCTGGGCTGTGCGCATGGCTCCTGGAAGGGACAGCAGGTGCACTCAATAACACGCACCCGCCGCCCAGGACCACCCGCCCTGCAGGAGCCGGCACAGGCAACTGGCAGGGGGGGAGAGCACCGCCCATCACAGCCTATATCAGGGTGGCCAGTGGCCCCCCGGGACTCACCTCACCATGGAGCAGGACAGGTTGGGTGCATGCGGGATGCTCCTTGCACTCTGTGCCGAGTGGTACCTCACCCAAACCAATCAGCTGCGCATCCAGATCGCTGACGTGCACCTGGGTGCCCATCTGTGGGTTACCATGCCCTGGAGCGCTGCAGGGGCCTGCAAGGTGCACCAAGCACACAGCCACTCCCTGGCCTGGTTCCAGGTGCAGTGGGTGTCTGGGGCGGATTTACAGGTCGTGAGCCACAGCCGGACCAGGCATGCGGTGATCCGCAAGGTGGCCGGGCAGCTCCAATGGAGGAGGGAGACCATGCGCCGGGCCACCCTGCTTGCTATGCCCATTGCCCAGTGGCTATGGGTCACGGAGCGGGCCCAGGGCTGGTGGTCCCTGGCATTGGCTCAGTGGGATGAGGAAGCCTTGAGGGCACACTTCCAGATGGACAAACTCACCCTACTGTGGCTCGCGGAGCTGCTCACGCCCCGGAGGGAGTGACAGCACACCCCCATGAGGAACCCCATCCCCATGGTCCAGTGGGTGGCCATCGGGGTCTGGGCCCTGGCCAGTTCATCTCCTGCCAGTTCATCTCCTGTCGGTTCATCTCGCAGCACTTCGGTGTCGGGGTGAGCACCATGGCCTGTATCCTACGGGATGTCTGTGAGGCTGTGGAGGGCATACTCCTGGACAGGGTGATCCAGCTGGTGGTTCAGGGGCCCATGATGGCCGGCTTCACGGCTGGAGGGTTTCCCAACTGCTTGGGCGCCATGTACAGTACCCACATCGAGATCCTCCGCCCCTCCGCGGGGGAGGCTGTGGAGTATGTCAACAGGCACTGGTATCACTCCCTGCAGCTGCAGGCGGTTGTGGACCACTGGGAGAGGTTCATAGACAGCTTCATGGGAAACTGCAGGCGAAGCCACGATGCCTGGATCATGACCATCTCCCCCTTTTATGCCTGGATGTACCGGGGGGACTTTGCAGACATGGGGATGGCCCAGATCGAGGGGGTGCTGATGCCCCCTTGTATTCTGGGGGACCCGGCCTACCCCCTCACCTTGTGGCTGATGAAGGTATACCCAGTCGCCCGGACCCTGGCGGAGGTGCTCTACAATACCCACCTGTGTGCCAGCAGGACCGTGGTCGAGTGGGCGTTTTGCGCCCTCAAGCAGCACTGGAGGAGCCTCGCCGCCCGGCTAGACTACACAGTGGAGACCTCAGCCCTGGTGATTGGTACTTGCTGTGTGCTGCACAACATTGCAAGACCAATGGGGCCGCCCTCAAATACCCCTTGCCTACCCAACCTCCCAGCCCCGTGCCTCTGTACATGAGTACGGACAACCCGAGGGAATACCATTACACCAAATAGATAGGTGCCGCCCTAGCCAGGCACATCAGCTGGGAGGCCCAGGCATAAGTATGCCCACCCCCCGGCCCACCCCCCCAGGGACCCATGGGATTCCCTGGGTGAGCCCCTATATGGGCATGGTCCACCCCCCCACCTCTGGGCCCCTGAACTGGCCACAGGAGGCAGCTGTGTCATCCATGTGTTTATTATATCACCCGCTTACCCATGCCCCCCCCTCAGACCGCCCTCCCTTGTCCCCCCTGGCCCCCGCGTTTCCTGGGGTGTCCCCTCAAGCGCCCTGTGGGTGGCACAGAGCTCTGGGAGCTGCCCTCCCACCTGCTGTCTGTGTCCCCAATGGTGTCCTGGGAGGTCTCAGTGTCCAGAGGGGCAGGCAGCAGTGGGAGGGAGGGAGGACCCAGGACCCGAGGGGGGCCCCTGGGTGGCTGCTCCCTCTGGAAGCCAGAAGGGACTGGGAGGAGGATGTGGGGCCCCTGCTGGCATGGAGGCGACTGGGGTGATTGGGGAGGTGGTGGGTGTGCCGAGTGGCCCGGCATGGGGCCCTGGGCAGACAGGGTGCCTGGTGGGGTGGCTGCCATCACATAGGCACACATAGTGCCCACGTGCAGGAGCCGGGAGGTCCCAATGTTATGGGATCTGTCCATCTTGGCTGAATGCTCCCGCACCATTCCCTCGATGGCCTGTTCCAGTCGCCCAGACACCTCTACCTGCCTGTTGTGCTTCGAGCACTCCCGCCTCCGCTCCAGGCACACCTCTGCCTGGAGCCTCTGAACCCTTACCTCCGCCCACTCCAGGGAGTGCTCTATGGCCACCTCCATGCATTCCACGGCTGCAATCATCCGCTCCCCCTGTTCTGTGGTGGTCCAGACAATGTCCTCCACCTGGTCCTCCCTCCAGCACAGTACCCATGCCCAGTGCTCCCTCATCCACTGGGCTGGGGGCATGGGCACAGGTTTCTGTGGCCCCTCCGGCTGTCCTGTAGGGTACATGGTGGTTAGTCGTTTGCCACCTGGGTGTGCACCTCCTTTGGCACCCGGCCACCCCGCCTTTCTCACCCCTCCAGGCCCCTTATCCCACCATGCATGTCCCGGGTCCTCCACCCGGCCTCCCCGGGTGCCCCCCCCTGCCTGTGTGCCTCACCTGGGTCCTCTGGCTGCTGCCTGGGCTGCTCTGCATCGGCCTTCTCGTTCACCTACCTCTGGTGCCGGGGCGTTCTGTGCCATGTGGGGTATGGGGTGGTGGTTGGTGGAGTGCTTCCCAGGAGCCCGGGCGGCCCCCCCAGCCCTGGACCCATGTTGCGGGATGGAAGGGCCGGGTGGGGCCTGCCCCCTGGCTGGCCCATCCCCAACCCCCTCACCCCAGGTTCATCCCCCATCCCATCTGCTTGCTTACCCTTGATGTCTGTCTATGATCCCTCTGAGGCCAGCCCCTCCATATTGCTGTGCTCCCCCTGAGACCACTGACTGAGGGTGATGAGGGTGCCGGCCTCGGAGTCCAGCTGTCTGGCCAGAGTCCAGGGGGGCTGCTTTACTCCGACATCCTGGATCATTCCTCCTGGGGGTCTGGGGCCCTGGAGCGGGTGCCTTCTTGTGGGGTGGTGAGGGGAGGGGGTACCTTGGCCCATTCCCTGCCCTGGACCACGGAGCGCCCCATGAGCCGTGGGGCAACTCTTGATCCCTTCATGTGGAGGATGTGGTTCAGGCATCTTAGAAGGGGGTGGTCCGGAGTCCATGTCCAGACCGCTGGTTGTTGTCCCTGATGGCCTTGTACACCCTCTTTAGCTCTTTAGCTTTTGCACCCCCTCTTTAGCCACTCCACCGCCACCCCTTGGTACCCCTGTGTTGCAGGGTCCACTCCCCTTCATTTCCCTTACCTGTTTCCTGGGTGCCTCCTCCCATGGTCCGATCGATGTCCCCGGGGCTGAATGTCCTGGCTGTTGCTGCTGCCCCTCCACCTCCTGCATGTGCAGCACAACCACCTCCTCCCCCTCCTGTGCCTCCACCACCTCCTCCTCCTCCCTCACTCTCTCACCCTCCACTCTCCTCTGCCTCCCACCTCGCTCCACCCCACCACGTTTTCCTGCTGCTGTGTGCCCTTTAAATCTCCTTCCCCGGCCTGTGTTGTTGCTGGTTGCCTGGCAGCGACGCTGCATGCTTTGTCCCCGGCTGGGAATCTTTTTGAATGATTCCGGCCGGTGATTGCCTTCCAGACGTTACTTTTTTTTTGTTTCCTGGTTGGAATCTCTTTGACCACGCTTTCGGAGATGGTCCGGGCTGGAAGTCCGGAAGCGTGATTGATTTTAACCCCATGTGGGTACTGACTGTGGTGAACATCTGGCGGCCGCTGAACAGACGTTCAGGACGCTTTGGCCCCACCGCAGGATTGACCGTGGTTCGCTGTGGTTGAGCGTGATCTCGTAATGTCTGAAAATACCCTATCTATCTATCTATCTATCTATCTATCTATCTATCTATCTATCTATCTATCTATCTACAAGCACCAGCAGATTCTACAAAGACACCATGACAGAGCAATAGCTGACACAGAAACGGAGTCAAGCATCCCAGCCCTGCAGTATGAAGGGTTACAGTGCCCTCCCCCAGAGCTCCTTTGATTGGTTTTTGGAGGGAGAAGGCTTTGAGTAATCACAGGGTGCCATTCAACTACCTGGGACCTACTTGCGCTACTCATTGGCCAGTGATTACATCCATCAGGTCCTTCCCCATCAGGCCGAGTTCAAGAGTTCAACACTGTTTCTTGCTCTGAGATGTTTGCGCCCTCCGCCCCTCACCACATTTTTTATTTCCCCAAGATGTTTTATTTAAAGTTTTTTTTTTTCCCCAAGATGTTTTATTTAAAGTAATTATTTGCAGTACAACAATTGCATATAAGTTTTACAAACAAAATACAATCCCAGACAACACCTGGGTATTTTTCTCCCAGCTTCAACCCTGCTTGGGAGTTAACTCTAACCACTGGTCAATCCTCCTTACCCCCCTATCATATTCTCTTCATATTCTTTGACAAACACATATCAGATATAGAAGTCAAAAAGGTATGATCTTTCGTCTGGAGAAAATGTTTTTTCCTGTATAACTCGTAGGCAAGGGAGCTACCGAATCTATAATTCCTCCATCTGGTCCTGTAATTTCGCCATCAGTCTTTCCATAGAGAAAACAAACCACACCAGACTCAGCCATTCTCCTTCAGAGAGGGGGATTTCTGATTTCCAATTCTTTGTGATTACATTAATTGCCGCCAAGGTAAAAACTGTGCAAGAATCTCTCACTTTCCTCATTATTGATTGTTTCGGATATAAACCCAAAAGGACACTCTCTGGGCTAAAAGGGATTGGGAACCCTGCCATTTCTTCCATGTATCACCATACCACTCTCCACAAACTTTGTACCTTATGGCAGGCCCACCAACAATGCAGATACATTCCATCTTCCCCACCCCCCCACCAACACTTGCCCGTTCAACCTGTCTCCACATGCTTAAATTGAGCCGGTGTCATGTAGTATTGTAACGTGAGCTTCATTTGAGTTTCCCTTGCTTCCAGAGAAGGGCCACAGAAATTAATATGAGAGTTAATCTCATTCACTTGAGAATCCTAAAAGTGCTTGCCTAAATCCTTCTCCCAGCTGCCTATGTATCCCGGCTTCTTTCTATAGCATAATTTCTTTAATTCTCTGTAGAGCCTACCCAACCTTCCCCTGTTACTTGCTCTTTCGTATATATCTTTTTTTCCAATTGCATGGGGTTCCCTACTATATTCGTTAATGTGCCCTGGCTGTGTAAAAGCACTCCTCAATTGGAGGTACTGGAAGGGGTCTATTTGTATTTGTATTTTTTCTTTCAGAGCCTCCTGTGTAATAAAGGTTCCCTCATTGAATAGGTGTTCTGTTCTGAGAATCCCCTCACCACATTTCCCTCCAAAAAACACCTGCCAGGCTGCTAGGCAATAATGAAATCAATAACGACTTTTGTTATTATTGATTTCACTATAATTTTTGGCCATTTTCGTTATTGCAATAATGATAACAAAAATGACAAATTTTGTTTTTGTTTTCATATAACAGAAGTGACATGCACACCCCTAAAATCACCTCAGACCCAGAAAAGCACCAGTGTGCCTGAGCCTGGACATTAAGAGCAAATTGACCTGCCTTGGGGATAGGACTATTTGCCCTCAAGAAAGTACATAGCTGTGAGTAGAGTTTCCATCCTTCTGGATCTGAGTTGAAGACTCCATTTTTTGACCAGAGTCTCAGGTCTCCAGAGGGATAGCAGAGTGGGTTCCACATCAGAAAAAGGGTGGGGTGCAAATGCTCGCTCACCTCTTTTCTGACATGGATCTACTTCAGAATGTTGTGGCATCATGGTGCTATGAAGGGATTGGAAACCCTTTCCCCGACCCCTTTTAGTCTGAATCCACCCCTTTCCAGATTAAAAAGTCTGGGAAAATGGCAGCCCTAGGTATGAGCAATCTTTTGAGGAGCAGCAAAAGATCCTGGAAAAGACTTACCAGATGATGGACAAAGTGACAAGAGTTGGAACTTGTGGATGGAGGGATCAGGTGTTAGACATGATTTATAGGACAAAACTCCTTTGCCAAAAATTTGAGTTGAATCTTAAAATTGATTGAATGTATGTGCATGGAGGAGCCAGTCTCAGAAATGTGCAACATAAATTGCACTTAGGAGATGTGTCTGCTTAATTGTCGTCTTGGGGAGGGGGGGGGGGGAAAGTCTGCCATGTAGTTCTGCTTCAGAACTGAAGTTTTTATGTTAAGTAAATTAAGGGCCTAGCTTTCTTCATTGCAGAGATGTGAATGGGTGGAGGCATGTCTTTATGCCTGTGTAGAGAGCTGTAAGGTTCTGGAGCCCTGGTGGGAGGAAGAATGATCAGGGATAGTGGAAGCAACAATTGTACCTGGTGTGGAGCATGAGTCAATCTGGAGAGAAGGCTAGGCAAGATCAGGCAGGCAGTGTCAGAAGCTGGAAGTCTGTGGCTGGAATACTTGGCTGGAACAAGGTTGTAGCAGGAATTGACCCTGGAGTTTGACCAGTCAGTCAAAAGAAAGGACTGGAAGCTTAGCCATGCACAGGGTCTGCATAGTAAGCAAGGTAGTGAAAGACTGGCTGTCTTGCATATATGGAACAGTGTTAAGATGGTAAGTTCTGCCCCCAAGACCCTGTGGAGTTCCTTAGTGGTCAAGACTGGAGCCTGTGACTGGGTGCTGGCACTGCCTGCCTGCCAGTGCTATCCTGAACAGAGGATGTGGCTCCAGGGTCTGGCATTACCTGTTGCCTGGCACTATCCTGACTGGAGGAGCGCTGTTCCACAGTAGATGCTAACTGCACACTGGCACTATCCTGACTGGTGGTGGGCCTGTTAAAGGAGTGGGCAGCAGGACACTGGTGGCAAAGGGTGACAACAGTTTGCATTAATAGTTCATAGAAGTGTGAGCTGCTCTCCCAATACCTGAGCATAATTACAAAAATTTAAATGGCATTCTTAACTATTTTGCTGCAGTTGTTTTCAGCATCTACACTGAGTGTATGTGGTTTTTCACTGAGTTCAGCTCCCACTGAAAGAGCTAGAGCTGAAATGGGCAACAACTTCTGTACCAGCGGGTAGGGCTGAAACAAGAATCAAAATTATTCTTGTAGGAATCTCTCAAGAATCAAGAACCTGCAACAAGTTCTCTAGAAGATTTACTAATGGTTTGAGAACTTGCTTGATTCGGGGGTGGGGGTGGATTTTAATGCACTGCACATGTGCAAAGTGGCCACAACGGCCATTCTACACATGCATGGCCCTTTCCCAAGATGATGTGGGCTGTGTTGGTGCCATTTTGGAAAAGGAGCTGGTCTGCACAAAACCTTCTGCCTTTTCCAAAATGGCACTGATGTGGCCCATGCCATCTTGGAGAAGGGCCATGCATGTGCAGAATGGTTGCAGAAACATTTTGTGCATGCAGATAAAGTTTTTATTTTTTTATTTTTTGGTGATTTCACTTCCCCCTGCCCTCACATAGAGAAGCTGAGTGGGGAGAGAGAGACACAGTGGCTGGAGAAGTCCTGATGAGTACATGGTGTATAGGGCTTTTTGAAACCCTAACCAGTTTGCAAAAGGCCCTTCTTAGGTATTTTGCAGGGGATGGATGTTCATGAGATTCTCACTTTTCTCTGTGAGAATCTAGGCAATCCTTGGTTCATTCTTATTTGCAAGAATGAGTCCCAAACCTGATTCTCATCGAGAAAAGTGAGAATTGAAAAAATGAGTTTCAGATCTACCCGTGGGTAATACTTGGATTTTCAGATAGCCTATTGCTTGCTCAATTGGAATCCACATACCAAGACAGGTAATTGACAACACAAAATACAAAATTGTTTGTTGTGAGACACACAAAGCTGCGGTGGCAGGAGGGGGAGGCCAAGAAATCTAACAAACAAACAAATAAATAAAATAAAATAGCGGATGTTACCAAGCTGATGTTACCAAGTGGATGATATCTTTCTGTTTTACCAGTCCATTCCCACTTGTTCTATTACCATTTTATTCTCCTTCCGAATTATTTCATTTTGTCATCTCTCTCTGTCTCTCTCTGTCACACACAGGCATGCAACTAGAAGAGTCATGGAACAACCAATGACTGAATGAAAATTATTATTTATTTATTTATTATAAGTATTTCTACCCCACCTCTGTTGCTCAAAGGCAACTTGGGGTGGCTCACAAACTGGTTAAAACCACAATCAACAAATACAAATAAATACAAATATAAAACCATAAAAACAGGACTATAAAATCAAGTGACACATATAAAAACCCCATCGAACCCCCTAACCCATCCCATCCTGTCCTTGCCAAATGCCTGACAGACGAGCCAGGTCTTACATCTACACCAGAAGGCAAGGAGATCTGGGCTGAGACAGACCTCACTTGGGAGGGCATTTCAAAGTGATGGCACGGCCACCAAAAATGCCCACCTGTCCATTCAGACCTTCCAGAAATGCAGGACATCCAGGAGGGTGGTCCTGGATGACTTCAGGGGCTGCTCAGGGGTGAGGTGATCCTTCAGGTAATCAGGGCCCTGGATGTTTAGGGCCTTATAGGTTAAAACCAGCACCTTGAATTGGGCCTGGAAGACAATAGGCAGCCAGTGCAGTGCTTGGAGCACTGGTGTAATGTGCTCCCTTTGCCAGTCCCCGTTAGGAGATGGGACGCAGCATTCTGCACCAGCTGCAGCTTCTGATCCATCACCAAGGGCAGCCCCATGTAGAGCACATTGCTATAATCTAGTCTTGAGGTGTTGAATGCATGGATGAGGATGGAGAGGTCCGAGTCTGAGATATATGGACGGAGCCTTCTCACCAGATGTAATTGGCGAAAGGTGCCCCTTGCCACAGCCAACACCTGGGAATCCATGCATAGCTTTGTGTACAGGAGCACCCTCAGGCTTCACACAGATGGAACCAATGGTAGGCAGACACCCCCAATAATGGACGCATTCCACTTACCAACTCCACACACCAACATTACCTCCATCTTGTCGGGATTGAGCTTCAGTCAGTTTGACCTCATCCAATCCCCCACAGCAGTCAAAAAACAGGACAACAAGGAGACAACAGGACCTGGGTCAGATGAAAAAAATAGGCTACTGCTGGGTGTCGTCTGCGTATTGATGACAATGTACTGTGCACAACCTCCCCAAGAAGCTTCATGTACACGTTGAACAGGAGAGGGGACAGAAAGAAACCCTGCGGGACCCCACATGAGAGAGCCCCAGGGGATGAAGTACAGTCCCCTAGAACCATGTGCTCTGATCTCCCAGTGAGGTAAGAATGGAACCATTGTAAAACAGTTCTGTTCACCCTTGCCAGGTCCTGCAGACGAGTCACCAACATCTCATGATTCACAGTATCAAAAGCCCCTGATAGATTCAGTAAAACTAGAAGGATCATGTGACTCCTATCTAGTTCTAATAGAAGGTTGTTGACCAAGACCACCAATGTTGTCTCCATGCCGTAACCTGGACAAAAGCCTGACTGCGTGGGATCAAGAAAACCAGTTCAGTCCAAATGTACCTGCAGCTGCTGGACCACCTTCCAGCAATAACCTTCCCTAAAAAGAGAAGTTTAGGGACAGGCTGGTAGCTGCTGGAGCATCCATATCAAGAGATGGCTTTTTGAGGTGGAGCTTGACCATGGTCTCCATCAGGCAATCCGGCACCATCCTCTCCCAAAGGGAGGTGTTAACTACCCAGGTCATTACAGGTTACCCTGGTGCTCCAAGTACTGCACTGACTGCCTATTGTCTTCCGGACCCGATTCAAGGTGCTGGTTTTTAACCTTTAAGGTCCTAATGTCTCCCTGGAGGCCTTAACCAATCAACCAGAATGGGCATGGATTTAATATGCAAGTTGTGGCCCGAACAGACCCCAGGACATCAGCCATCTCAGCAGATGTCACGGATTGAAATTGATCCCCAAAAATGGATGGAAAAGCAGTAAATTTGTAACTAGGTAAATGGCACCAAATGGAAAATAATAAACCAATAACAAAATGGTAATGCAGTGATGGAATACAGTAACCCCATAATTTGGGTAACTTATCAGGCACTACATGAGTACCATTTAATGCTCAATCCTTCTGAGATGTCACAGGTAGCACAATTATGGTGAGTATGACTGTTTTTTTCAGGTGCCTGTTTTAACTCTAGATAGAGCCAAATTTGTAGCCACCCCTGGAACAACTGTCAGGGAGAAGCATTACTTTGTTTTCTATTGTCAACATATGAGTCTGCCAGCAGCTAAGGAAAATGTAACAGCACCACCTGCTCCCCAGCTGTCAGGAAACTCAAATGCTGATGTGGATCAGAAGTGGTGCAGAGAAAAACCCTCACTTTAATTTTGTCCCTCTGCACTTGTAATGACTTTGTTGCTGCCTCACGAAGCCAAAATTAAAAGAGTACTGCCCTTTCACCCCACACTCAGGAAGAGATATAACCTCTCAGCCCTTGTTTTTACACCCTGGCCTGATGCACAACTGGATTGAAAGAGGAGACGCATGCACAACTGTGACTGCTTTCTCATGATAGCTGGGAGGTGGGGAAACGTCCATAGTAGCGGATCTATTCTCACAAGAATTAATTCATGTAGGAATGCACTATTCTGTTTTTCTCCCATTAGAACATTCACACTTGACAGGGTCCCCCGATGTAGCTCTTACAATGATGGGTGCTTTCGTGGGAGAAAAGTGCAATAACGCATTCCTATCTGCGCTAACTCCTGTGACAATAGAGCCATGATTACACTCAAGGAAGTTTCCACCCACTCCCAAGTAATGTGAGAAAGCAGCCTGTATGGCTCATTTTCCTTGTAGGGCTGAGAGGAGAGCAAATATTACCATTCTGAAGGGAAATAACATTTTGGGAGTGCTTGTGAGTGTTCATAGGTACTTTGTCAGTTTAGGGTGATTCTGAGCTGCTGTCATTTTTGTCACTTTCATCACATTCTGGGACTTCTTCATCACTTTCTTGGACTTTTTCGTCACTGTCTGGGACTTTTATGATAGTTTTACGGCATTTTTTGCAATTTCCATCACTGCCCTGGTGCTTAGACCACCTGTTTTCATCTCACCCAGGGGTGCATGAGGTGCACACACAGTGCTTGAGGCAGCCCTGTTCAACATGCAAAAAGTATCGGAAAATGGTGAAAACAGTGGTAAAGCTGATAAGTTTTCCATGGGTGATTTCAGACATTACACAGTCCCGATTCACCACAGTGGATTCCTGGCAGGGGTGAACAGGTCAACCACCCCCCCATGGTCAAGGAAAGCCCTGAACAGAGGGTATTTTCAGATGTTACGAGATCACAGTCAACCACGCTCAATTCCGCGTGGTGGCTGTGATCTCCTAATGTCTGTTGGGGGAAATGGATGTTTCCCCCCAGATGTTACCACGGCGTGGAATTGCATTCACCACGTGAGCAGCCGAAGCGGAGGGACCGCCAGCCACCACGTGTCGAATGCAATCCCACGCTGGGGTGAACGCCGGCGTATCATCTGGTCGAGTACCACGACCCGGGATCACTGGCAGGATCCCGGGCCACGGCACATCCGGCCCAATGCGGCGGCTTCAGTGGCCCCACCGCCCGCCCGTCTCCCCGGAGGGTGGGCGGTGGGGTGCGTGGAGGGGGCGGGGCCGTGCGGCTGCACATTGCGCCGTGCGGCCCTGCCCCCTCCCAGATTCCCCACCGGGATCCCCTCGGCATGTCTGATACGGCGTGACGGGGTGATCCCGGTGAGGAATTAATAAGGTGATTTCAGTACGGGGCCAAAGGGCCCCGTAACGTCTGAAATCACCCAGAGATGACGGGACCAGGACCACGGCAGGGAATCGGATCACCGGACAACGGCCCAGGGCAGCACAACAGACATTACACCGATCCTGGGCCGGGCCGTGGTCAAAGCACCTGGAAGGCGCCCAGGCAGCATGTCCCAGCTGCTGTTGTGTGCCCTTTAAATCTCTCTCCCTGGTCTGTGTTGTTGCTGGTTGCCTGGCAGCGACGCTGCATGCTTTGTCCCCAGCTGGGAATCATTTTCTTTGGTTCCGGCCGGTGGTTGCCGTTCAGACATTACTTTTTGTTGTTTCCCGTTCGGAATCTCTTTGACCATGCTTTCAGAGATTGGGTATTTTCAGACATTAGAGATCACAGCCAAACACAGTCAATTCCCTGTGCTGACTGCAATCACAGAATGTCTGTTGGGGGGAACGGATGTTCCCCCCCAGATGTTACCACGGTGGGGAATCACTTTCGCCACGCGAGCGGCTGAAGCAGCGGGACCGGCAGCGTTGCATGGCAAAGGCGATTCCCCACTGTGATGAACCCCGCCGTCACTTCTGGATGGCGGCCATGGCCCCGATTCTCCACCGGGATCCCCCGGCACGTCTGTTAGGGCATGACAGGGTCATCCCGGTGGGGGATGAATTTATTGTTTTCGTGATGGGGCCTATTGGCCCCGTCACATCTGAAAATACCCATTGTCTCGCTGGGAGCTCTGGAAGCATGGTTGATTTTGACCCCATGTGGGTATTGACTGTGCTGAACATCTGGCGGCCTCCAAACAGACATGCAGGGCGCTTTGGCCCCGCTGCAGAATTGACTGTGATTCACTGTGGTTGAGCGTGATCTCATAATGTCTGAAATCACCCCATATCACATGAATTTTTGTGAATGCCCTGCTTCCAACAGAAGCATCACTTTCTGATATTTTTCATTTCAGATCTACTTCCTTGTTGCCAAATGCCTAAATATACCCATCATCAGTCACCAAAATTACTACCTCTCACTAAAACAGCACAGGTCAGACTCAAAACCCCCCTGGCTGGAGTTAGAATCACAGTGTGATTTCAGACGTTATGGGGCCCGTTGGACCCGTATCGCAATCAACCCAATCGTTCCCCGCCGGGGTCACCCCATCACGCCGTATCAGACGTGCCGGGGGGATCCCGGAGGGGAATCCGGGAGGGGCCATGCGGCGCAACGTGTGGCCGCATGGCCCTGCCCCCTCCACGCACCCCACCGCCCGCCCTCCGAGGAGACAGGCGGGTGGCGGAGCCAATGCGGCCGCTGCGTCTGGCCGAATGAGCCACGGCCATGGATCCCGCTGGTGTTCCCGGGCCGTGGCGAGCTGCCAGATGTTACTTTTTGTTGGTCCCTGCTGGGGGTCTGTTTGACCACGCTCCCCAGGACATTCCCCCGGCTAGCCCAGGAAGCGTGGTTCAAATTGACCCCTTGTGCAGACTGACCGTGGCAAACATCTGGCGGCCGCCAAATAGACATTCGAGGCACAGTGACCACAGGTGGGTATTCACCGTGGTTCACTGTGATCTCGTAATGTCTGAAAATACCCACACTGTCACATGTGCATGGACTGTCCTATCCATTAGCTAAGTCTGCACTCAGCTGAGTGATGGTGCAATGCTGCCTTCACTTGGCATGTCAAAATTCAAAGGCTCTGTCACTGTGTCTGAAGGCACCACGGCCATTTTTCAATTTGCAATTAACTTAAAAATACGTAATTAAAAAAAAAAAAGTGAAGTGTAGTGAAATACCAGCAGCACCATAAAATAGTGTACTTGCTAATAAGTTAACCAGCAGCAGTTACTAGCCACAGTGGTTAGCCATTAAAAAACCCAGCCCAAGGTGTTCGTTGAGATTTGTGCAGCTGATAAATTGTAGAAAGTGCCAAACATGAACTAAAAGAATGTCCCTTTTCACATAGACACTCTACCACTGATAAAATGGATGTTACATTTTATTATACACGTTGCAGGGCTGCAGGTGTGCTCTATGGATGTCCTTAAATATGTATAATAAAATGTAACACCCATTTTATCAGTGGTAGAGTGTCTGTGTGAAAAGGGACATTGAGGTCCTTTTCTAATGGGTGCAAGCGTGTGGGGGGATGGGGTGGAGCCACAGTGGGTGGGCAGTGCTTGGGCAGCCCATTGCACAGATTTTCACCAACCTCCAACTACCTCCACCCATCTCTATGCAGGGAGCATCTGCCATTGGCACCCATTTCTCCTTGCATGAGTGGTGGGTGGAGGTGGGTGGAGCATGGGAATGTGCACACTCTCACCTGCCGCAGTGATCGCATGGATACCCACCCACTGCCCACTCACCTGAACATGACGGCAGAGGGGGGCCATGCAAAAAGGGTCTGAGTCTCTGTAAGAGCTGAAAGAAGATACCCAAAAACTCAGAAAACCCATCAAACTTACAGTACCTGATTCAACTCGGTAACAATTGGGTAGCATGCGGTACTGAATTACCAAAGTACCCAAGTCAAGTACCCAACGTCAAGTACCCAATGTCAACTTCCATTCCCACAATGTTGACTGCTAGTACTGATTATTTGACATTTTTGTTGATATACCAACTCCTGACATCGATTTATCAGGTTTTTGTCAAGTTCTGACATTTTTTTTGCAATTTCCAGTCCCAGAAAACTACTTCCAGATCTATTTTTTTAAAGGGTTTTTTTTCCCCCATTTTTTTCTTCTTAAAACACTTATTTGGTTTTTAATCCCAGAAAATGAGTGGTCCTGTCCTGGGAAGTGAACTTCTGGTCCCAGGAAACTACTTCCGTCATTTTTAAATTTTTTTTTAATCATGAAAATTTTGTGGTTTTCAACTCGATATACCAATTGGTATGCTGATATACTGATTTGGAATTGGTAAACCAAAGCATTGGTACCAGAAGTACCCTCTTCTTATGGGTATTTGGGTTCCCGATTGATACCCGGGCAACCCGTCAGGTTTTTGAAGCAGTACCCCAAAAATTGGGTATTACTAGTGGGTACTCAGTTTAGTGCCTGTTTCACTTCTACCAGCAATATTTTCAGATCCCTGAAAGTAGAAAAGCAAAGGTTCCACGGTAACAAGACGTAGAGCCAGCAGTAATACCAAATACCAGTTTTACTTACTTCAGCAGCCTATGTATGACCTGTGTAGGTTTGAATTGTCTGGTCTTATCTGATTTTTTCAGCATTTGCAAAGATTATGATATAAGGCACTTTCAAAATTATGTCCTGCAATTTAGTACACTCTGTTCTGTCTCTGAATTTTTATTTTTATTTTAATTTTTGGTAGAAAGTACATAGTATGGCTTCTCCATACAGTGAAAGGGCACAATGGTAAAGTGCTAAATAATGAGGTTAGTAAAAGAAAAAATGGATTGCTCATTGGTACATACGGGACATAATTAAAGCACCCTCTACAAATATGGCTTAAGTAATGATTTGTTGAAATTTTTAAGATAATGGACCAAGAGATCCAAAGATAATTCTGTTACAGGGCTGAAATGAATAATAAAAAGTCTTGCTCTTCATGATATTTCATTGGCGAATTTAATGTAATTTCCTCTCTACTTTATGGAGTCCATTCACAAAGGTAAAATGAAAAGGGGGGAATGTAACATAAACCCCTTCTCCCCACCACATCTTTGTAAGGGACACAGTTTCTAAATGCAGGTTTCTGGACATACCCATGCTCTTTGCACTGCTCTACACAGCTGTGTCCTGTGTGCTCAGCTGGTCCACTTCAGCAACCTGGAGAAAAGCCACACCTGGAACAATTTGCATCAGTTCAGAGAAGAGTAACGCTACTGTTCAGTAAGCCACCTGAGAGAATGTTGGGTAATAAAATGAAAGAGTGCTTTGTTCTCCAACTCCATATTATCCAGGTGCTGCCTCAACCGTGCCACTCTACTCAGCTCTGGGTAGGCCCCCATCAGAGTATTACATTCAGTTTTGGGTGTCCCTCTTAAAGAAGGACATGGAAACGTGGGAGAGGGTGCAGAGGAGAGCAACAAAGATGATAGCTTATTGGAACACAATTCATATAAGGAGAGATGAAAAGATTTGGGTATGTTCATCTTGGAGAAAAGACAACTAAGGGGGATATGATAACAGTCTAAGGTTGACATAAAGAAGAGGGAGAACAATTGTTCTCACTTGGTGTGGAGGGGAGCGCAAGAGGCAATGGGTAAAATCTGACCAACCCCCCCTCCCGAAATTTTTTTTAAGATTGAACATCAGGCAAAAAGGTAAAAACAGAATATAAAAGGTGTAAACCCCAACACCCAGACACTGAAAAAATACTTTCCAATTAAAGTTACAGTCAGTAATCTGTGTTCCATGTACTTTCTCCATTGTCACTAATGAGGACAATGCTGTGAACATGGGCCCTGATTATAACTGAAAAAAACCTGTACATTTTTATGGATGTGTGAACAGAACATGGTTTGGAACTTCGGCTGTTCGGTTCAGGAACCGAGTTCGGGTTCGGTTGCTCGGTTTGGCAGATTTTGGTTTGGCCGAACATTCAGAAAATCGGTATCGATATCCATATCGGTGCCAATATCGATACCGATTTTGAAGATTTCTTTTTGGTATCGGTATCGTTTAGCCATGAGACACTAATAAGTTTGTTATTTTTATGTCTTGTTAGTTGTTATATTGTTAATGTTTGTTATTTAAAGTTATTATAAAAGTTATATCTGTTACCAGCTGAGTTTGACCTGCCCAATCTTTTACCCCTCTGTGCTGCCTTACGGGCAGCAGACCGGCCTCTCCTACTTCCCTTCTTGATGTCTTCCAACCCAAAGAATGCACACTAAGATTTCATATATATATATATATATATATATATACAATTATTCAAATGTTGTATCTAATGTTATATAAATCTACACTAAATCTAACTATTCTAAAACCTATGGAACTAAATGGAATATCTAATAACTACAAAGGCCTAGTCCTACAAACACACTATAAAACTGAATCACTACACACTATCTCTATCTATCTCTATAACTAAGCTAACTCCTACAACTATCTATATCTATAGTAACTATCTAATATCTTTCT
>QEPC01012689.1:190890-215843 GCA_003113815.1 Sphenodon punctatus
TCTTCCCCCCTCCCTTCCCGTTTCCCTTGTGTGGGCGTTCCCTTGTGTGCCTTGTGGCTTCGTTTGCCCTCAGGCAGCCATGTCTGTGTCCCGCCCCTGCCCGTTGCCTTCTGGGGGTTTAGAGCCCGGCGGGGGTTCGGCTGCACGTCTGTTGTGCTGCCGTGGCCCGCGATGATGCGGCCCGGTTCCGGCCCGTGGTCCCGTTCCTGGCACGTCTGTTTGGGTTGTTTCCCCACCCCCGGGCATGGTTGCGCTGTTCACCCCCCCTGGTGGTTCACTGTGGTGAACCGGCCGCCCGTAACGTCTGAAAGTACCCTTGTTTAAAAAGGGCGTATGACAGAGAATTTTGAAAATATTTGTTGGAGTGTTATCTGGAGCATTAACAGGCTTTCTGCCTGAACTTTCTACTCAGATGCAAGCACTTGTTCTCTCCTGTTGTACTTGTATTGCCAATGAGGGACAGTTTTAATAGACAGAACCCAGAAGTGTTTCATCTTTGATCTTAGTATTATGGACTGAGCGTTCCTCAGCACCTAATTACTCCTCAGTTCATAGTAAGGGAACTGTTGGTGTACATAAATATTTTAAAGTGGTGGAAAAGCTGCAAAATCACAAAAACAGGCTTGCATCGGTGAAAATATTTTTTGCAACTTTTCCCCCTAACTTTAAAATATTCCTTCCCTTTCTGCCCACAGGCTGTCTAAGCCTCAACCCCTGTGGGATTCCACTGCTGACAATAGAGGTCTTACCCAACATTCAGCTGTTTGGAGCAAAAATAATAACACTTGCTCCACCCCCTCAGTATAAGCTTCAGTTCAGAGCTTGCAGTGCAGGTGGGGAACTGGGTGTGATTTTTTCTTTTGGACAAGGCCAGGAAGATCCTTTCCCACAAGAATGAACCCACCCCAAACTAAAGCTATAATGGGTACTACTACTACTACTACTACTAATAATAATAATAATAATAATAATAATTATTATTATTATTATTATTATTATAATTAATAAAATTTATTAATTGTCTTAACCAAAGGTTGAAACCACAAACTTAACCATGTAAATAAGCTGAAGCAACAAAGTTACAGTAAATAAAACATAAAGTTTAAACAAATCGAATACACATACTAATCATAAAATGTAGATTAAATCAAAAAATTAATTTAACATAATAAGCCTACAATATAAAGAAGATCAACTACTTTTGATTCGGGCCATGGCCATATTAGAAAGAGCATGCATCATAAAAGAGTCATTTACTGGGAGCAAAAATATAAGCAACTGCTTGGGGGTGGGGGGCAATATGATCTATTTTGAAGTGCAGCAGTCAAATATTTATGACGATATTTCTCTTTGTGGGGGCAGATAAATAGCAGATGCAGCAAATCTTCAATTTGGTACAGAGAACAACTGCATAATCTAGAGGAGTAAGGAAACCCATTTCTCCTCACATTCAACACCCTGGAGGGGATAAGGTCAATCCTAAGCAGCGTTAAATCCCTTCTTAGGTACGAGTTGTCCAAAGCAGTAAGATAGAGTTCTCTTCCCAGAATTATCTTAAAATGTTTCTAGAGGGGGACAGATTTTAATTTTTCAATCTTTCATCTGTTGTTGGCGATTGCTAAATCCCTCAGTTGTCTCACAATCAGGGATTTAATTATAGAATTGGAAAGGGGACTCAGAGCTTCTATAAATTGCCCCAACAACCAGAGAAGGAGGAGTAATTTTTTGTACCACAAAAACGTGGACAGTAGGGATGCGCGAACAGGTTGCGGTTCAGGTTCGTCTGTTCAGTTTGGCTTGCTTCTGTTTGCATGTTCGGTTTGGGCGTTCAGGTTGTTCGCCAAGTTCGGGTTCGGCTGTTCGGTTCAGGCGTGTTTGGTTCAGTTTGGACGTTCGGAAAAAGGTATCACGAGATCCCGTGATTGTGTCGACAAAAGGAAACTCAAGTGCGTACAGACCTGTGTGGCAAGAGAGTGTTTGTTTGGCTGGCTGGCTGTTCGGTTCATGTGTTTTGGCTGCTTGTGTTTGTTTTGGCTGTGTTGTTTTGGCTGGTTGGTGACTGTCTGGTTTTTTTTTTAAAATGGAGAAGAAGATGACCACCATTAAGCGCCGGGCCTGGGGGAAGGCCAAGGTGGCGAAGCCAGTGAGGAAGGAAGAGGTTCCTCCTGCCGCTGCTGCTGGACCTTAGGTGGTGGAGGAGGAGCAAGAGCCGGAGGGCAGAGGAGGTGCTGCCACTGCTTCCAGGTTTTTAAACATTTTTTAAAACTTTGAGGACAAGAAACTTAAGGCTCTATCCATTAGAGCGAGCTCACTGATGTGTGGGTGGGTGCGTGGGTGGTGGGCATCAGTCAGGCACAAACCGTGGGCATCAGTGGGTAGCAGTGGATGTCTGCCACAAAGAGAGAGGGTACTGTAGTGTGTGGGGACTCTTCCAGCAGTCAGGCACGAGCATGAGCAGCACCCCCACCCAAACACGTGCCTGCCAGCCATCCCTAGCAAGGGTCTCCACCCTCCAACTGCCAATCCATCCCTACCTAGCACCCCCAAATAAGGGTAGGATTTACACATGCCAGCCAGGGTCTCTCCATTTCTATCCCTCCCTAGCAGCACCCCAAGGAGGGCAGGATTTGCAAGTGCCTTCAAGGGTCTTTCTAGTTGCCATTCCTAGTGCTCCAAAGAGGGCAGGATTTGCACATGCCAGCCAGGGTCTTTCCATTTGCCATCCCTAGCATCCCCTAGCACCCCAAGGAGGGCAGGATTTGCATGTGCCAGCAAGGGTCTTTCTAGTTGCCATCCATGGTGCCCCAAGGAGGGCAGGATTTGCACGTGCCAGCCAGGGTCACATCTCCTGTTGCCATCCCTAGCACCCCAAGGATGGAGGACTGGAAGCATCATCATACATGCATGATATTACTTAGGTGTTCTTTATGTGTTCCTGTTTCAGAGAGCCAGTGCCAGTGCTGGTGCCACACCATGCAGGACACCCAGGCGGAGGTCGGACTTGCCAGACAGTCGACGGATGAGGTCGGATGTCTGGAGGTTTTATGACAAGGGTGATGGAATTGCCATCTGCAAGGTAAGGCACGAGGGCTGGAACAACAGGGAATGGATTTCCCTATGACCTGTTAGGAATGGAAGAACCCTGCAGAGAGAGATTGGCAACCCAGTTCACCCACTTGTGAAGACAGAATGCAGGCAGGGCTTGACAGACTATTGGTCTGACACACTATGGCACTTCTTATGTTCCTATATTTTTATGCTCTTTAGATCTGCCAGAAAAGATTCAGGCTGCAGTGTGAGGGGACCACATCGGGGCTCATTGCCCACATGGAAAAGCGGAGTGACAAGAGAGTGAGGCGGCAGCCTGACTCCGGCGTTGCCCAGGTGGAACATCATCCGCCATGCCAGATGAAATGGCGTCGGAAGCCTTCCCCTTCCCCCTCCTCCAGCTCTGCTAAGGAGGCCATCATGGAGGAGTCAGCCGCAGTAAGGCCTTTTAGGGCCCGAGTGGAGAGATCCACCAGGGACTGCATGGACAGCCTGAGAAATATGCAGGACCAAATGGTGGAACACTTTAAGGCGTGACCCCTGGCGTGACCCACTCCCTCAACATGGTGGCCAGGGCTGCCTCGAGGTTCCTTTAGGTGTGGGAGATGTCCATGACTTGTGCCTGAAGCAGGGTCCATCTGGAACCTGCTTCAGGACCTCTCGTTCCACTGCCAAGTGCTGCATCTGGGTCCTGCCACCAGTGTGCAGTCACTGTCAGGTAGGCGTGTTGGGCATTACTGGAGGAGCACAGGTCGGTGGTGAAGTGGACAGTGCCCCCCCAGCCCCTGACAGCTGTTCCCTCACCCTCTCCTTCAAAGCCCTATACAGCTGTGGCACCACAGTCTGACTCAGGGTGGAGCGGGAAGGCAGCTTAAACTGGGGGACCAGAAATCCAATCAGCCACTGGAAGCCCTTGTCCTCTACAATTGAGAAGGGCTGCCCATCCAGCGCAATCATCTCGGCCAACAGGTGTTTGGCTTTCTCCTGAAAGAAGCCATGCCACCGTCCAGCACCCAATGGCCTTGGCAGCTGCCCCCACCCCAGCTCCTCCATAATGGACTGACACTGCTGGCGAGGCTCCTGCTGCTGTTCTGCCCCCATACTGCTCCTGCTGATTGAGGCAGCAGCCGTTGGTGCGGGATGCTTGCCCGCTGAAGGAGCCGGGCGACTTGCCGCTGCTGAAGTCGGGAACCTGCTGGCACCCACTCCCCCTGCCTTCCTGCGAAGTATCAGAGCACTGTGGCATGCTTTGAGGTGCCTCACCATTGCAGTTGTCCCAAGGTTGGTGAGCACCTTCCCATGCTTCACCTTATTGCACAAAGTGCACTACACCTCTCAGGGATCATCTACTCGCACCAGCTTAAAATGTTCCCAGACTGAGGATTTTTTTCCCCCTCCTGCCTTCTGGCCTGCCCTGGGTGATGCACCATTGTCAGCGCTGCTGGAAGGGGAAGAACTTGGTGGCACTGGCGACACAGCTCTGGAAGGAAGCTCAGCCATCGCCTCAGCTGAAGACATCTCCTCTGCGGCACTTGTGACTGCCTCTTCCTCACTGTCCCCGATCACGGTGATGTCCCGTGAAGGGGAGTACTGGGACCCTGAGGCTAGACTGTCCATGCCCGCCATGCTGCTGGCACTCTCTCTGTGCCCCCCTCTATAGCTCCTAGTTCTGCCGCTGCTGCTGCTACTCCTCTCCCTACTGCTATTGCCCGGGGATAGGGCCCTGCCTCTAGCAGCCGGGGTGGGATCCACCAGCTCTGGACTTCTGAGGATCACCTCGACAGTGGGGACATTGGTGGCCCTGTAGGAACATTACAAGCAGCACCAGCACCTGCTCCAGCACCAGCAGCAGGAGGGACAGATGCAGCCTGAAGTCCTGCAGGCCTTCCAGTGCCCTGCGTGGCAGTGGAGGAGGGCACTGCCAGGAGATGACACTTGAAGCCTGTTGCTCTTAAGTAGGCCTGCAGAGTTTGGGGCGTGGTGATGTGTTCAGGCTACTGTTGCTGCCTGCTGCCGCTCTCCTGGCACGACCCCTTCCGCCTATGGCACATGTCCCATTGCCTCCTCTATGGGCAGCAGACCGGCCTCTCCTTCTCTTCTCCATTTCTCCCTCTAAAATAATGTTTTTATATTGGTTTTTTAAAATTATTTATTTAATTTTTTAATCTAATATTCTATATATCTATCTACAGTAATTCTAACTGCTATAACTATTCTAAATGCTATCAACTAAATGGATTATCTCATAAGTACAACGGCCTACTCCTAGAAACACTAAATCTCTAAACACTATCTCTATCTCAGCTAACTCCTAGAACTATCTATCTATCTATCTATCTATCTATCTATCTATCTATCTATCTATGGGATCGGGGGAAACACAAAGAACACAGAGAGGGGTAAAAAACTGAAATGAAATCTTTATCAATCTAATGCTACTCAAAATGAATCAAAAAACAGGGGAAGGGAATCAGGGATGGAATATATAGAGAGGGAGAGGGAAAGTATTCAANATATTACTTAGGTGTTCTTTATGTGTTCCTGTTTCAGAGAGCCAGTGCCAGTGCTGGTGCCACACCATGCAGGACACCCAGGCGGAGGTCGGACTTGCCAGACAGTCGACGGATGAGGTCGGATGTCTGGAGGTTTTATGACAAGGGTGATGGAATTGCCATCTGCAAGGTAAGGCACGAGGGCTGGAACAACAGGGAATGGATTTCCCTATGACCTGTTAGGAATGGAAGAACCCTGCAGAGAGAGATTGGCAACCCAGTTCACCCACTTGTGAAGACAGAATGCAGGCAGGGCTTGACAGACTATTGGTCTGACACACTATGGCACTTCTTATGTTCCTATATTTTTATGCTCTTTAGATCTGCCAGAAAAGATTCAGGCTGCAGTGTGAGGGGACCACATCGGGGCTCATTGCCCACATGGAAAAGCGGAGTGACAAGAGAGTGAGGCGGCAGCCTGACTCCGGCGTTGCCCAGGTGGAACATCATCCGCCATGCCAGATGAAATGGCGTCGGAAGCCTTCCCCTTCCCCCTCCTCCAGCTCTGCTAAGGAGGCCATCATGGAGGAGTCAGCCGCAGTAAGGCCTTTTAGGGCCCGAGTGGAGAGATCCACCAGGGACTGCATGGACAGCCTGAGAAATATGCAGGACCAAATGGTGGAACACTTTAAGGCGTGACCCCTGGCGTGACCCACTCCCTCAACATGGTGGCCAGGGCTGCCTCGAGGTTCCTTTAGGTGTGGGAGATGTCCATGACTTGTGCCTGAAGCAGGGTCCATCTGGAACCTGCTTCAGGACCTCTCGTTCCACTGCCAAGTGCTGCATCTGGGTCCTGCCACCAGTGTGCAGTCACTGTCAGGTAGGCGTGTTGGGCATTACTGGAGGAGCACAGGTCGGTGGTGAAGTGGACAGTGCCCCCCCAGCCCCTGACAGCTGTTCCCTCACCCTCTCCTTCAAAGCCCTATACAGCTGTGGCACCACAGTCTGACTCAGGGTGGAGCGGGAAGGCAGCTTAAACTGGGGGACCAGAAATCCAATCAGCCACTGGAAGCCCTTGTCCTCTACAATTGAGAAGGGCTGCCCATCCAGCGCAATCATCTCGGCCAACAGGTGTTTGGCTTTCTCCTGAAAGAAGCCATGCCACCGTCCAGCACCCAATGGCCTTGGCAGCTGCCCCCACCCCAGCTCCTCCATAATGGACTGACACTGCTGGCGAGGCTCCTGCTGCTGTTCTGCCCCCATACTGCTCCTGCTGATTGAGGCAGCAGCCGTTGGTGCGGGATGCTTGCCCGCTGAAGGAGCCGGGCGACTTGCCGCTGCTGAAGTCGGGAACCTGCTGGCACCCACTCCCCCTGCCTTCCTGCGAAGTATCAGAGCACTGTGGCATGCTTTGAGGTGCCTCACCATTGCAGTTGTCCCAAGGTTGGTGAGCACCTTCCCATGCTTCACCTTATTGCACAAAGTGCACTACACCTCTCAGGGATCATCTACTCGCACCAGCTTAAAATGTTCCCAGACTGAGGATTTTTTTCCCCCTCCTGCCTTCTGGCCTGCCCTGGGTGATGCACCATTGTCAGCGCTGCTGGAAGGGGAAGAACTTGGTGGCACTGGCGACACAGCTCTGGAAGGAAGCTCAGCCATCGCCTCAGCTGAAGACATCTCCTCTGCGGCACTTGTGACTGCCTCTTCCTCACTGTCCCCGATCACGGTGATGTCCCGTGAAGGGGAGTACTGGGACCCTGAGGCTAGACTGTCCATGCCCGCCATGCTGCTGGCACTCTCTCTGTGCCCCCCTCTATAGCTCCTAGTTCTGCCGCTGCTGCTGCTACTCCTCTCCCTACTGCTATTGCCCGGGGATAGGGCCCTGCCTCTAGCAGCCGGGGTGGGATCCACCAGCTCTGGACTTCTGAGGATCACCTCGACAGTGGGGACATTGGTGGCCCTGTAGGAACATTACAAGCAGCACCAGCACCTGCTCCAGCACCAGCAGCAGGAGGGACAGATGCAGCCTGAAGTCCTGCAGGCCTTCCAGTGCCCTGCGTGGCAGTGGAGGAGGGCACTGCCAGGAGATGACACTTGAAGCCTGTTGCTCTTAAGTAGGCCTGCAGAGTTTGGGGCGTGGTGATGTGTTCAGGCTACTGTTGCTGCCTGCTGCCGCTCTCCTGGCACGACCCCTTCCGCCTATGGCACATGTCCCATTGCCTCCTCTATGGGCAGCAGACCGGCCTCTCCTTCTCTTCTCCATTTCTCCCTCTAAAATAATGTTTTTATATTGGTTTTTTAAAATTATTTATTTAATTTTTTAATCTAATATTCTATATATCTATCTACAGTAATTCTAACTGCTATAACTATTCTAAATGCTATCAACTAAATGGATTATCTAATAAGTACAACGGCCTACTCCTAGAAACACTAAATCTCTAAACACTATCTCTATCTCAGCTAACTCCTAGAACTATCTATCTATCTATCTATCTATCTATCTATCTATCTATCTATCTATGGGATCGGGGGAAACACAAAGAACACAGAGAGGGGTAAAAAACTGAAATGAAATCTTTATCAATCTAATGCTACTCAAAATGAATCAAAAAACAGGGGAAGGGAATCAGGGATGGAATATATAGAGAGGGAGAGGGAAAGTATTCAATGGAGAGGGGAGGCAGGAAGGAAGATTGAACACAGGGAACACAAGCAGGGGTAAAAACAAAAAATAACACCTAAATCTATCTAATCTATGCTAAATAAATGATAATATAGAGGTAGATGGGTTGGATGGGTGAAATAGGAAGAGTATGAAAATGGATTGGGGAGCTGGGAACTGCTGGGAGAGGGCGCCTTCTGAAACGCCTGTTGTTCAGGAACAGTGACTAGCTCAGAAGGTGTTGGGAAGGGGGGAGGCCAATGAGTTTTGTTACTTGCTGCGCCCGCCTCACCGTGAGCCCCATTGGCTCCATGCAGCCTAGTCCATGGCCAATCGCAGACTGCGAAGCCAGTGGTCTGAGGCAAAAAGGGGTGGTGATTGGGCAGGCTGGTTGCTACTCCAAGCCACTCCACCCCAGGTGACTGGAAGTCTGCTCCTCAGCTGACTTCCCCTCCCTATCACGTTTTGCCTTCCAGTGACACATTTTTGCCACCCGAATTCACCTGAACACGATCCTAACTGACCAAACTGTTCGGTCGTTTCAGAGTTTGGAATCAAGTTCGGTTTGGTCGGTTCGGGTTTGGTCATCTGAACAGGCCAAGTTCAGACCAAACTCCGAACTTCTGAACTGTGTTTGCCTATCCCTAGTGGACAGTGTAGATTTGGGTTCTGCAAGACAGAGGTTTGGTAATCTATCCTCAGTCATGCTCTGCACCCTTAGCCATCTGTTTCTAGCCACACAAGGACAGGTGGCATGCTCTTAAGCACAGAAAAATTGCTCGGAGAAACCAATTTTGAAAGAACTCCATCTTAGATCTTAGGAAGGGACCACAAACCTCAGCACCATCAAGGGCTTGGGGACTGGCTTTCATATCAAGCAGTTTAAGGCAGGGGCTATAAGTTTCCTGCCATCTGTTCTCCAAAATTTTAAGAGCCCACCTATAGATTGATCCATCTTAATTTTCATATGATCAGTTAGCTGCTGCTATCTGATATTTCCAAGAAACAGAATATGGCATGGGTGACTGTATTGGCTGTTGTTCCCCAGTATGGGAATATCAAAATGATTCACCAGCTAGAAGCTTATCTAACCTATATTCCAAATTTTGTGCTAAGGAAAGCGCTAACATTGGGTAGATTCCAGCTAATGCCCACAAATGTTTTAGAGGGGTGATTGAGTGGCATTCCATACCAGCAAAGGACATGTGACTGCTCAACCCAGATTGAGGATTTTTACCATTACCTCTTTGAATGTCCGTTATCTGTCGATGTTCGCTTCCAGTTTAGAGGGCTGATTGGTACAGCGACCTCTCGGTGGAACTACGATCATAAGCTCAATTTCATTTTGGCTAACACAAACAAAAAAGTTATGTATAGGTCAGCCAACTTCCTCTTCCTCCTTACCAGGAGGAGGGAGCGGTCTTTGTCTGCCAGCAATTGAGTTGGTTTAAAAATGGCTTAGCCTGGGGTATTACTTTTGGTAATGGGTTGTGGAGTTTTTTATTTTGCATGACCTTATACCTTAGAGCAGTATTGAGTAAATTTTAGTTTGGTATTCGTACAGTATGTGTATGATTTTTATATGTTGTACCGACCAATAGGTTGTATCAATAAAGAAATATTACTACTACTACATATGATCAGCATGTTTGGACCATTTGCCAAAGGCAGAAAAAGTCAACCCCAAATATCGATAAAATTTAACTTGTTCTAAGTTGACATTGTCAAGGGCCCAGTTAAATAGGTGAAATCTTTTGGCTGCTACAAGAACTTTCATTTTCTCATAGTTAATTAAAAGATGGTTTGTTTTACAGAAGGATCCCAAAGCTACCAAAAGTCGCTTCAAGTCCAACCTAGCATTGGAGATTAAAGCCATGTCATCTGCGGAGAGCAATATTGACAGGTGCCTAATTTGTATAGCAACTAGGGATGGGCGAACGCGGTTCGGAAGTTCAGAGTTCAGACCCAACTTTAATAGTTTGGTTGACCAAACCGAATGTGCGAACTGAACTCGAATTCAAACATTCAGTTCGGATGTGTTCAGTGAGTTCAGAATTTAATTTCCATTGGTTTCAATGGAAAACACATTATCAGCTGTAACATTTTTGTTTTTAAGCTATGTGGCTAAAATGTGGGATGCCTATACCTGAACTAGAAAGCATTATGTGCCCCAAATTTCAAAAAAATTGGATACTGGAATCCGATTTTAGAAGCAGTTGAATTATTGTATTTTGCAATATTTGGCATATACATGCTTAGCTGTAACTTATTTGCCTCACATCTAATGTAGGTGAAACTTGTCTGGTTTATACCCCTTCCCATATTTACTATTTTTGCCAAATCTCATAAGGATTGGAAAAAGGGTCTTTGTGGGATAAGCAATTAACATATAAATGTATGTCTGACTATAACATCTTTGTAGTCCAACCAGTTTACATGGAATTTGGCAGGGCTATATATTACACTTTCATTATTATCTCTGCTAAATATCAGATAATTTTTTTTAAAGGTTCTCAATTTTATATGCCTGTACAACATATGTAGAGAAGGGGCCTATGCCTGGGATTCTCTTATGTCACTGTGGTATAAGATCGGTTTGTGATGCCAATTGGCCAACAGAAATGTCAACAAAATATCCTCATTCTGTGCTGGGACCATCCCAACATATCTCTGTCACTTGTTTCTGGGAAGTCAGAAGCATCTGTTTAGGAAAGAGTCACTAGAGATTCTCTTATGTCCTCTGTCTCAGTGCTGCAGGATGTGATTGTGATGATAATTGGCCAGCCTGGATGTGTTTAAACTATGTCTCCTGACTTTGGGGATGCTATCTCAGAAGTCCCAGTTATGTTGCTTATGCCCGCCTCGGGGCCGCCTCCTATGCTCACCTCGAAGCCACTACCATTTGGTCCTGTAAAGTTAGAAGCTTTCAGTAATGTGTTTGGTCATTGAATGTATCTGTCAGTCTTTGGGGTTGCTCCACATCCTTACTCCTTCAGTCTCTCTCCCCCTGCCATGAAGGGTGCCTGCCTCTGACTGTCACTGAATATGCTGATATTCATCTGAATAATGATCTTCACATGGACAAAATCAATTGCTTATATAATTGGGTCCCTTCATCAAAATCTCCTGTACATTTGTTAAAATGGCAAGAAAGTTATTTGATACATTCTTGCCAAATATTCTGTAAACAGAATGGAATATCAAAATGTTACAGCTGGAAATGTATTTTCAGGTTAATGTCTTATACCCTTGGAACCCTTTATCCACGCTTTCTGAAAACTGGAAGCATTCTTCAAATTATGGAGGGACATAATATGCACAAGTTTCATGAACATTGGATGCAAGATAAAGACGTTGTAGCCATGAATGTGTATGGAGCTTTTCTTAAAATCACAATATTCAATTGCTTCTTAAATCAGTTTTCTTTATCTAATTGTTTTTAATTTTGGTACACTTAGTGCCCTCCATTGTGGGTACAATTTCCATAAATTTCGTCAAAATTAAATAAGAAACATAAATGTTATATCTGGAAATATGTTTTTCAGTTTTTTCCTGTTATTTTAAAAGTCAAATGTCATTTTCAGTTCCCAATTACACTGAACTAAAGACTGAACCGAGCCCGACTGAACTCAATACCGAATCCAAACTCAAAGTTCGACCTGAACCACTGAATGGCTAAATATCCAAACCTGGTTCTGTTTGCACATCCCTAATAGCAACCGGAAGGAACAAATCGCTGTTAAGTTCTGAAAGTATTCCATTTATTAAAAAAAAATTAAAAGAAAGAGAGCCAGAACACAGCCTTGTTTCACACTGTTTGTAGCAGGTATCACATCTGTGAGATGCCCTTTCGAAGAGAATCTAACTCTCAGCTGAGTATTGGAGTAAAGTGATTGTACCAAATAAATCAATCTTCTATCCATATTTGTAGAGGAGAATTTTGCCCATAGAAGCTTCCTATCTATTGAATCAAAAGCTGCCCTGAGTTCCACAAAAGAAAAAAATAAGGAGCTTCATATAACCCGGACATACTTATCAATCAAATACATCAAGGTGAAACAATGGTTGAGGGTGGAGTGTCCAGCCTGGAAACCTGCCTGTTCATCCAGAAAATAGGAGGCTAAATTTTCCCAGGCCTCATAATGGGTACTAAATATAGTACCTGTGGGTAACACCTACTGTTTGGGGTATAAGGTCTTGTCAGCCTCAAATTCAGGTGCCAATAGGAGTCAGTGAGAGTAAGCAGGACTTAATTTGTGCCACGGCTTGCCAGGGTTCAGTCCTGGCATCTATTCCAGGCCCTGTCACTGTTGCTACTCTTCAAGACCCACCCACAGCTGAATGCAGAAGTATCAATCAATCTTGGCCTTTCCACAGGGTTTGCATTGGTACTGCTGCGATTAGGAAGCTGCTTCTGGTACCCATCCGTGGGTTTGACAGACAGGGAGAGTGTTTGTCTATCTGCCAGCATGAATTCCTAGACCTGGCCCTCATCAAACTTTAACCAGCTCTGAGGAAAGGAGGGAAAGAAAGTTGGGAAGATTAGGAACAGGAGTAGTGGGGTTTGGTAGAACAACTACTTTGGCCCTTCAAATCCCCCTATTTTCCCATGTTCAAGGGATAGGACTTCTGAAGTAGCCTCAAATTAGTAAGTAAGTAAATGTTTATTGTATATAGCCAATGGCTTTAACAATCTCAAATAAAATGCATAATTAAAATACATAATACGACCTAAATTATAATATTTAACAATACAAATAGGTGACGCCCAATGCGGGTAAATAATAAATAATTTCCCACACTCATTTTAACAGTTCGCTATCTATACCCATCTACCGGCGCTATTTTAATACATAATAAAAAAGAGAATAAAACCCCTCCTCTCCTGACCAGCCCTTAATATCCCATATATCCAATCAACCAGTAGCACTTGGGGGTTTGGCTGGCAAGATTATCCCCCTCATAGGGGCTAGAGTCAAATACCTCCAACACCCTCCACAGACAATATTTAGGGGTATATCCTATATTGACCCGAGACCCGTCTATACTTAAACCCACTCCAGCCCAATGGTCATGTCCCATGGAAAGGAATAGGTTCCGTAAGAGAGCTTTCCGTCGATGGCATACCAGCTTGCCGCTTGATCAAGGCCCTGCCACTCCAGACTGCCGAGCCAAAGCTCTACGTATGTGCAAGATGGCCTGTGCCATCTCCGCTACTGCCCTAGTCAGGTCTGAATCTACTGGGCTGAGCATTTCCTGCAATCCATAATCATTAAAACCTCCTAAATACCGGAGCCTCGGTCTAGCAAATTGAGGGCAGCGGAGCAATATATGATCTACCGTATCTATTTCACCCTTTTTGCATAGAGTGCAGACCCTCTGACTCCTAGGTAACCCTTTATAGCGGCCCTCTACAAGCGCTGAGGGGAATAAATTGGTCCTCAATTTTAGGAAAGCATTTCGTTTCCCTGCATCCAGCCAATTGAAAAGATAATATTCGCCATAACCCCCTGGGTTAGGTGAAACATATTGAGGAGCTACTTTCTGTCGTATCAACAGTGCCGATTCCAATTGTAGGGTTTGGTCATAAATCCTCCTTTTAACCAAACTCCTGGCGGCCTGTAACCCCACTGTCCCAAGACTTTCTGAAGAGAACCCCAGCCGGAGAACCTCCTTCTCCACTGCCCTGCCCCATGGTTCCCCAAGGCCAGCTCTCATAGCCATAGAAATAAGGGAAGTGTTACCAATGGGGAAGAGTATTACCTTAATCCAATAATAGACCACTGCCTGTCGGGCAGCAGCACTTAGTGGGCAAACCCGAGCCTCTGCTCTTAAAAGGACTTGAGGTGTTCCCCTAGGGAGGCCCAGTACACTCCGAAGAAACGTGTTCTGTATGCTTTCTAATTGGCTCACATACTTCACCCCCCATATGGGAAGAGCATATAGTAGCTTGTTTATAACTTTAGCTTGGAACACACGAAGAGCAGGCAGAACTAATTTGCCACCTTGGCCGAAATAGAACCTAATTATCGCCATTGATGTCTTCTTTGCCGAAATAAGTGCTGCCTCCAAGTGGTTCTTCCAGCTAGCATGGTCTGAGAAAATCACCCCCAAATATTTATAACTTCGCACCTGCTCAATAGTATTCCCACTTATTGCCCACTGGTGCCTTCTCGGTGGTCCGTTTGCTCTAATCACTAGAACCTTAGTTTTCTCAAAATTTATCCTTACCAGTTCTTGTTGGCAATATAACCCAAAATCATACATAAGTCTTTTGAGCCCTATCTGTGACTGAGATAGTAAAACAGTGTCATCGGCATAGAGCAAAAGAGGGACCCTGCGTGACCCGATCTTTGGGGCATGAGAATTACAGTCTGACAGAGCCCGAACCACATCATTCATATATAAATTAAAGAGTGCCGGAGCCAACAAACAGCCCTGCCTTACCCCTGCCTTCACTTTTACTGGTCGAGAGAGCCCACCCTGGGGATTATATCGGACTCTTAGGGAGTTCCCTGAGTGGATACAGATCATCAGATAAAGTAATCTGCGATCTATACCTAAGTCCCCTAACTTCAGCCATAGCCTTTCCCTACAGACTGAGTCAAAGGCCTTCTCTAGGTCGATGAAGCAAGTAAAAAGTTTTCTCCGAGCAGTAGTATACTTGGTGATCAGGGCTGATAGAACGAAAATATGGTCCGTTGTTGCTTGGCCTTTTTGAAATCCAGCCTGTTCGGGCTCCATTATACCTGCACCCTCAAGCCAATTTTGTAATTTTATCAGTAATAATCGTGTGTACATTTTAGCAATAACGCTTAAGAGGCTGATAGGCCTATAATTCTCTGGGCACTTGGGATCTCCCTTTTTGAAAATGGGAATAACGATACTCTCTCTCCATGCCGCTGGAAAGGCACCTGTATCATTAAGATGTGTAAATACAGGTGCAAGTACCTTCGCCCACCATCCCGGATCTTGTTTCAGGATCTCGGGTGAAATATAATCGGGACCTGGAGCTTTCCCAGCTTTTAAATGGACTATAAGAGACACTATTTCTTCTGTTGTTACCGCGGGCCACTGATCAAACGCCACCAAAGGAGGCTGGAAAAGGCCCAATGACACCTCCTTGGGCTGTGAAAACAAGGACCTATAATAGTCCTGCCACACTGACGGGGCTATGATCATTCCTCCCTGTATTGCTCTGTCCCTTAGAGATGGTAGAATAATTGACCAAAATTTCCGAGAGTCATTGGCTTTAGCTGCTATACTCAGCGCGGCCCACCGGCCTTGAAAGAAGATATTTTGTTTAAAGGTCTGAAGCTGCTGGTACTTGTGACGGAGTTCTGCCACCCTAGTCCTAAGAGATTGATTAGGGTTTTCCCCAAGTTCCTTGGATGAATGGCGAAGATCTGCCCTAGCCCTACGGCAGTCTGAGTCAAACCAAGATGGATAAAGGCCTCTCTGATTCTTTTGATTCTGGGGTTCCGCGATCTTGTGGGTGATAAGAGTAAGCAGTAAGGATATTAAATCCTCATATTTCTCGACTATGTCTGAATCACGCGCCACTATTGCCTCGTACGGAACTGACAATACAGAAGAAGAAAAAAAGGCATCCAACAGCCCTGCCAGTTGTTCTGACCACCTCACTCTGGTAATAGAGGGAGCATCCCTACCCCCAAGAGTAGAGGTAGGGGGAATCACTAAAGACTTCTTAACTAAGGGAACCTCAAATTGCAACTCTAGTGGAAGGTGACTAGATATCCCCAAGGGAACCACCGTCAGGTGGTGAATTGCACAAAAAAAGGTTGGAGATACTATAATAAGGTCCAATACGCTAGACCCCTGGGTGGCATGATATGTAAAGTACCCCCTCCTGTCACCTTCCACACACCCGTTAATAAGAAGTAAATCAAGCTCTCCTAGAAGATTATCAAACAATACCTTCCTTGGGCCCGTTATAAGGTCTCTAGAATGGCGAATGGGTTGCAAGGACCAGTCTGCTGTGTCTTCCAAATTAGGAGTAGTTGACAGCTCCGGGTTTCCTAAACGAGTGTTGAAGTCCCCTCCTATAAGAAGGGAGGCAGCTGGAAACCTCTGAGTAGCCGAACGAACCTGCTCTGTTATTTCATCCCATATACCAGGTTGGTAGTACACCGAGCGATCAGGTGGGATATAAACAATTCCAATTATTATTTCAAATCCAGATGGAAAAACACAATGCGTAAGAAAAAAATATGCTTTAATAGAACAAATTACCTGCACGCGCACAGATAATATGGAAGAAATAAACAGACCAAGTCCGCCGCTAGGTCGTCCGCGGGTGTCTGAGGGTAACGCCTCCAACCAGTATGTATCAAAACCTTGCCATGAATCCTGGCAAGGGGGCGCCATCATCCATGTCTCCTGGATAAGGAGTATATCATGCACTGTTAAAAATGCGAGGAAATCTGGGTCAGTTAGATGGCCCCTCCACCCTGAAATGTTCCAGGAGACCAAAGAGATAGCCTGGCCCTGGGTCTTAGCTAGTCATTGCTTAGAAGGTAGATGAGATAACTTGGTCCGTTGTCTAAGGACACGGCCGGAGGGGTGGATAGGGACCACTAAAGGGGGGGGGACCTCCGACTGGAACCCGGCTATTGGATCTAATATAGCCTCTAGGGGAGGTAGAACAGGCCCTAGGGGCTGGTAATATTGCAGCTTCCTGCGATAGCCTCAAATTAGAAAGTAAGCACTGATGTGTCAACTTTAGGGACCTGTTCTTACTGCTGAGCACCACATTAGTTGTATTAGTGTTTAGGAATTCATTCCTCGCCTTGTAACTGCTTCGTTTGTATGTCCCTGATTGGCTGTTTTAGCTTACTTCCCCATCAGCCACCTCAAACTCTTTAAAGAGAACTGAGGAAGCATCTGAGAAATTGGATGATTCATTGACTGTCGTGACAATGATGTCCACTCCACTCACTACTCCTGCTGCTCCTCTTCTTTATGGGCTTGTTAACTTTACAAACAAGAGAGGCTACTGGGGAGTGAGGATCCTATTCATGCATCATGATCAAGTGTACTGTTCAGGGGAATCTCCAATTTTAAAATTCCTCCATGCAGTCTTCTGCTGTCCCACCCAACTTCTATACTTCCTCCTTTCAATGCCCTCATACAGCATCTCTGAATCAATGACTGATTTTTATTCCAATCTCCCTGCTTGCAGTTTGCGTCAAGCTCTAAAGAGAGGTGGGGGAGTGGATGAGCTATGTAACCCCTGGGTTTCTCTGCCCTGGGGTGTAGCTATAATACATGAGGCGCTCCTGCACTGGGGCCCACATCCATGTATAGTGCATATACACACACTCCATCTTCTACACCAAGGCTCAGTCCCACCTAGCTATATCCCTATTCTGCTCATAGAAAGACTGGGGCTGCTTTTAGATGCGTGGGTTGCCGTCGCACGACCTGCTCGAGGGATATTTCGAAATCCCACGATGCGGGATTACACAAAACGCCCAGAAGGGATCAAGTGCATGAAAGGCGGTTGCACATTCTTTGCCGACCGTGAATTAAATACCTCAATTGTGTGGGATTTTGAAATATCGCTTGAGCAGGTCACGTGACAGCAACCCGATCGTCTAAAAGCGGCCATAGTTATGCCAGTCCAGAGCAACAACCTTTGCTCATGAGAAAAAACAGCTTAGTGGGAAAGACAGTCAGATTCCTTGCCAACCTCCTAGCATGTCTGTAATTTAAGGATGGGAAGGAATTTATGTCTACCACAGAAAGCACAATTATAAAGCCCTCTGTTCATCAGTGCTCTGCTTAGAAGGCTAAGAAGTGATTATTTTAGTCACCTTGTAAAAAAAACAAAAAAATATATTATTATGTTTCTCTTAAGATGAAATTATATTTAGAAGGGAATTCTTCTAGCTCTGTTGATAATCTCATTTTCCTATTGGTCAATGTCTCAAGACAGGTAGAAATGTTAGCAATGCTATTTAAGATGGCATTTTCAGGCACAGCTGTGTTCTTGTATCTCAAGGAGTTCTCCAGTGGGCGGAGAGGAGAGACGGGTTCCTATGGTGCCTACAGGCAAATAGCATATCTAATGACCTGGTTAAAGCAGCCACCACCTATCACAGCTTTCAGAAATCAATTCCAAACTGTTCTCCAGCTTTCAGCAAATTGCTGTAGCCAGAGAGGCTTTTAAGAATGTCAAAATGACAAGTTACTAAACACAGCAAAATCCAAATCCCACAGTGATGACATCAAAAGACTTGTGAAGGAGCTCTACAGTTAGGTTTGATAAATTAAACCAAAAAGATATGTCCTGTTTTTCTACTTTATGTGAACATGACAGGAAAAGCATGCTTATAGGCTGATTAGCATCAGACCTTTTATTGAGAAGCTATGCATGTCCCTTAGAGAGGATGCGATCTCTAAAGTAGTATAGGAAGGAAACTCTTTTCTACTCTTCTCCCATCAATCTGTAAAAACATACATGACAACAGCGAGGTGCCTCCCTGAAGTGCCCTGGGGAAAAATTATGCAGCTGCCACACCCCGAGTCGGAAAGGGGCATAGAGAAAACATGCATGTGACCTTTGGCAACCAGAAAGCAATCCCACCATCTGCATGGCCAGGGTAAGGTGGAGAATCCAAACACAGGTGTGGGTGCCCAGCCCCACCCTCCTCCCAGTACCATGCCATCCACTAAGACAGTCAGATATGGCAAAAAAAAAGCTGCAGCAGCCACTTCTGCCCACCCTTCACAGTACTCCGGGAGGATGGGGAAGCAGGTCCTAGCAACCATGCTGGCACATGGAGATGCCAGGACAGGGGGAACCAGTTGCCACACACAGAAAACCAGTTGCAGAGAGCAAAGTGCACACTCCATGGCAAACACAGGAATAAAGGGGGAAAGCAGAAGGGAGACACATGTGAAAGTATCTGCATGTGGCCCAAACAATCAGTCCCCCCCTGACAGGCTGCCGGGCCAGACCCATCTACACACCATACACAACACAGGTCACGGATCAATTACACTGGTGGCCATAGGGTAAAGTTCCAAGGGGGGAGGGGCTCCCTGCTGATGGGGGTCAGGGGCGCATGATTCCCTACCCACTAGAGATGACTCACAGCAACAGGAAGTCCAAATAACTTTGTTCCAAGGGGGGTTCCTGCTGCTGGAGGGCAAGTAGTAGGTGAGTCCCCACCCACTAGAGATCACAAGCACTCCCAAAAGGTTGGTATTTCCCTTTGGAACAGGGACACTTGCTCTCATCTCAGCCCTATACTTCAGGCTGGGTCCACACCTCATTCAGGGCATGGTGCTTGGCTGCAGTGGACTCCTTCTGAACATAGGGGTCCTCAGCAGACCAGCAAGGAAGTTCTGCTCCATCATCCAATCAAGGCACTCCTGCTGGCCCAAACATGGCCCCACATTCTCCGAAGGGCAGTGGCAAAGGAAAGTGGCAGAAGGCACAGGTGACTTTTTGGAAACTCGTAAATCTTCTGCAAAACCATGCTCTTGTTTACTTTGCACAGTCCCATTGCCCCCTCCATCCACTAGGTCCCAGCACCTGGAAGCCCAGCATGGGCACCCTCTCCTTACATTCTGGCCAAGACACACAGTGACCCAGCAGCCGCATGTACCAGCCTATGAGTCCATAGTCAGCTGCTCTGCAGAATGGCTCAGTCAACAAACCCTGCCCCTCAGTCAAACCTCACCCAGGGCAAGTGTTCCAGACACCCCCCAACACCTCCATACCACACACACCGGTTCCATGCACAAGGCTATGGAAGCCCGCTTCACACTCAAGTACCACAGAGAGATTGAGGCTGGAATAGGAGATTGTGGGAAAGTGGCTCAGACAGCTCTCCAACCAAAGAATGAAATGTGTGCTATATTCACTACAAAATGAAATACTACACTCTGCCTGAAAACTGAGGTCTATAGAATGCATCTCTTCAAAGCCCCGCATCTGCATCCACCACCACCAAAGAGAATGGGCAGCACGTCAATTCCAGTAGCATGGGAAGCAAGAAAACACTCCCCTACAGCTTTCCTTTTGAATATGGGACTCAGGAGGCGCTTCTAAGCGCCTCATGTAAAAGTGGCCTCTGTCACTGTGTCTGAAGGTACCACATCAATATGACTGAGATCCATGGAGTAGAAAGACCTTCTTGCTTCCCTCCAACACCTTCTCAACACCACTGAGGGGTACAACTGGCAGGTGATGCAAACTGTCTACTTTGCATGGCACCAGTCCATCTTCCACTGCCTCAAGGACCTCTGCGGTATTCAGGCCAGGCTTCTGAGGCATAGGCAAACGTGGGGTGTGCACAAGGCAAGGCACTGGGCACTAGCCCAGATCAGGAGGTGCTGGGCTTCCCTGGTGGAAATGGAAGCGATGCATCAGGCCATGGTGTATCTATCTGTGGATGTAATTGCATCAGTCATTGCACTTTGCCAGGTGATGTCCATAGCCTAGATGACCTATGTCCAATACAGGTCGAGAAAGTAGTGGGAGAGGTTCCTGGCCACCTGGAGAGATGCAAAGTGGGTGAACAATTTCCAAATGTCCCGCTGCCTGGTCTCCAGGATCACTGACATCCTCAGGCCATGGCTGGAGAGGATGCACACGCCCATGAGGATTCCCATCTCTGTGGATCAGTGCGTGGCCATCACCATCTGAACGCTCACCACACCAGACTCCTGCCATCTGCTGCCCAGCAGCTTGTTGTGGAAAATCCACTGTAGCTTAGGGATGAAACTTGATCTTGGTATTCTCACTTTTCTCAACGAGAACCAGGATTCTTGGCTCATTTTTTTCAAATGAGAGCAAGCCAAGAATTATCTGAATTCTCGGTGAGAAAATGAGAATCTCAAAAACAACCATCCCCCCACACTTGCAAAAAAGGGGGCCCTTTTACTCACCTGGCTGTCTCTCTGAGTCCAGGGGGACTGCTCCTGCCACTGGGTCTCATCGCTGGATCTCTTCTTACTCAGCTTCTCTGTGGGAGAAAGGGGAAGCCTCGGAGAAGGAGTAAAAAAAAATAAAAAATAATCACTGTGCATACTCAATGGCCACCAGAGTATTCTGAGCATTTCCAAAATGGCACTGGCAGCTTCAGCATCATTTTGGAAAAGGGATGAACTTGCTCAGAACAGCTTTGGTGGCCAGCCATTTTGAGTATGAACAGTGATTTTATTTTTAGCCTCCTCCTCAGAGGCCGTTGAGGATCGACAGCGGAGGCGGATTTGGTAGTATGGTGGAGGAGGAGCCTCTGGGAGTTTCTGGACTTGGTGAGTGTGTGGGGGGTTGGAATTAATGGGAATAGGGTACAGGAAGCACTGGGAGTGAAGAGGAGCAGCTGTGCTAACAAAGGGGAGACGAAAATGGGAGCAGGATTGCAAACACTGCTCTGGAATTGTGGGACGAGTCGATGTCTGTCCACCAAAGGCTTGGGGCTCTCACTCCCTGATTACCAGGATCTGGGGTTAATGGATATGTTCCAACTTGGGCAGCAATAACAATAGAGTCTGTAGTTAAAAGATAACATAAAATGGTTTAATCAGCTTGACGAAATAATGGGTAGCATAAAATATTTTGTTCTTATTTTAGGGCCCGCTGCCCCTCCTGGGTCCAGTTCCCTGTCTCCTTTTGGGGGCTGGTTCGGGGATGGGGTGGGGGAGTTACTGCCTCCTCTTCTTGATCCTCCTCCTTCTCCTCTCCCTAGGGGTCTACAGTAGTGGGAGGGGTCGCTGCAGCCAGTGGTGGGGTGCTTGAGCAGTTGGTGCTGGGTTGGGTCTGCAGGTTCGGTTGTTCTGGAATGGGTGAAGTGAGTCTGGTCCTTGTGCCCTATGTCTGGGTGCTGACTGCTGTAGACCGGCTCAGGTGGTTGAGATCCAGGGGGGTGGGATTAGGTGGGGCCTCCTGGGGGGATGTTGGCAGTGGGGGCCCATGCCAGTGTGGCAATGATAGCAGCACTGGCAGTGGTCACACAGTGGAGAAGGGCATGCTGAGCCCCTAAGGATTGCTCAACTAGTTTTCTGAGAAAGCGGTGGCCCTTCCTTCCTATGAATCCCTGGCAGGACTGCATCTGCCACCTCTCCATTCAGCATTCTATGAAGCTCTCAGCAAGGAGGTCCCTATATTGGATGGTGGACTGTGGCAGGGAATGCCAGTGCTCCTCTGCCAGCCCCTGGATGGCATCCCAGATCTTTTCCACCCAGCATATGGTCTCCTCCAGCAGCTGCTGATCTATATTGCTCCTGTGCTTCTGGTTCTGGACCTGCAGGGCCCATGTCCACTCATCACCCCAAGCTGGTGGTCCTGCTGATGTGGGCAGAAATCCTGCTGGCAGACCTGTGCAGGATGGAAAGATGAGCTGTTGGCTGGGGCTTCTCCACTCTTGTCTTCTCAGCCTGATGCTTAGATCCCATTCCTTGTGCTTGTTTCCTCAGCTCCCTATGCCTGCCTGTCTATTATACAAGTCTCCCAGCCCACTGTGGTGTCCTCACAACTGTTTGCCATGTCTATCTTCCAATGGGGGTGCCTCTGTATCCTGGGCCTCCTTGGATTGCTCACTCTTGGCCTCTTTGACACCTGTGAACACATGGATTGACAGCAGCCATGTTGGTGACTAGCATTACCTGACTGCTGCCTCCTATTTCTGGGTCCCCTATTCCCCAGGCCTGCCTCTGGTTCATTCACTTACCAATCCCCTCAGGCTCTAGGTCATCTGTCTCCTCTGCCTCCACCTCCTTCTCTGCTGTGTCCCATTACTGACTCTTCAGGTTGAGGGGACAGGTGGTGGCACCAGTCCCGAGATTGGTGTCTGACTCCTCTGAGTTGGAGGCTGGTTGGAGGCCAGGCATGTAGCTGTACATGGTGGCCTGTGTACCTATGGACCAGCCTCTTCCTTGGAGGAGCAAGGACCACTGCCGGAATGACGGGCCTTCAGGGTCTGACACTGGTGGAAGGGTGTCCACCTGGAACTGTGGTCGTGGCCTAGCCCCATGGTGACAATCCACTGGGCCACAATGGATTTATTGATGGAGTGGAACATTCATGGAGGTTCATGTACTGGTGGGTTTGGTGCCCATGCCTATTTCTGAAGTTGTTGTTTTTGACCTAAGAACATAAGAACATGAGAAGTGCCATACTCGGTCAGACCCATGGTTCATGAGGCCCAGCATCCTTTCTCCAACGATGGCCACCTACAGTAGCTCAAGGGATTTACATGTACAGGTTGTTGGGGGTGAGACCCATCTCTGCCTAACCACTCCCAGCTACTGGTAGCCAGATGTTTGAGCCCCAACTAGTAAACATTCCTGGCTCCATCCTCAAAGTCTCTCTATTTTCTGGTTGAATATAATTATGGTGTTGGCTTTCTCTGCCTCCTCTGTCAACGAGTTCCACAACAGTATTGTCTGCTTAGATAGATAGATAGATAGATAGATAGATAGATAGATAGATAGATAGATAGATAGATAGATAATTTGCATGGCCGAAGCCATTGCATATTAACAGAACAACTAAAAAAGAACAGCATACTCCTACAAAGGAGGATTTGGATATACCAACAAATAATACAAATCAATGGGTAAATGTTAAATTGTTGATAAACATAAGATAAAACTAACCAAAAGATATGGTAGTATACTTTACAGAAACTTAATATCATCCCTAGGGATGGTAAGGGAATTACCCCTCCAAGCCTTAAAACCCATAACCAAAAAGCAAGGGCCAAATTATAAGAAAAGTATAACAAAATTAATCTGTTGCTTGACCTTTGTAACTAAATACCTCAAAAGTAAGTCCTCAACTATCAACAGTCAGGCATCCGGCTACATTAGTTATTAAATGGTAATTTCTTTATAATGATAGTTAAACAGAAAGGTTACCAAGAATATGTTGAACTTGGGAGGGTTGCTCATGCCTTAACAGTGCCCTTCCAGGGATCTTACAAAAAGGTCATCCGGAGGACCTCTAAAGTCCAGGAAGTTCCTCCTGCAGTGCAATGCGCATAATAAAAAAGATGCTACATTTCTGGTGTCCTGGGTATCTGTGCCATTCGGAAGCTTGTCCAAAAGCATAGAATCTGATCTACTAGGATAGCTACCGAGGAGCACCTTCAGGTACATTTCCCTAGGGGCGTCATTCAGATGACAAGATAAGATGAAATGGGCCACTGTCTCAACCTCCATATTGTCGAAGGGGCATAATCTTTCTACAAAAGGGATTCCCTGAAAATGACCCTCCAACACCTGTGAGGGCAGGGCATTAACCCGGGCGTGAAAAAATAGATGCTTAGCCCTTGTTGAGATTGGGGTAATTAGATATCTTGCCATGTGTCCGGGGTGTCTGCTTAGTGAAATGGTATGTTCTTTAGGGATGGGCGAACGCGGTTCGGAAGTTCAGTGTTTGGCTCGAAATCGATCTATTCAGACGACCGAACACAAACCTGAAAATGAACATACCTAACTGAACACCGAACGGCGAAATAGCTGAACACTTCGGTCAGTTCGGATCGCGTTCAGTTGAGTTCAGGTGACTAAAACGAATGTGGTCTGCTGTCACTCTGTCAGGTCACTGGAAGGCCAAGCAGGGAGGGGGAACTGTCACTCTGTCAGGTCACTGGAAGGCCAAGCAGGGAGGGGGAACTGTCACTCTGTCAGGTCACTGGAAGGCCAAATGTAGCAGGGAGGGGGAAGTCATCTGACTCAGCTAGGAGCAGACTTCCAGGCACCAGGGG
>QEPC01012689.1:216715-253891 GCA_003113815.1 Sphenodon punctatus
GGGCCAGAATCCGATTCCTCTCTGAAATGGGAATACATAAGAACACCAAGTAAATATCATGCATTTATGATGATGCCTCTGATCCTCCCTCCTGGGGGTGCTAGTAGGGATGGCAACTAAAAAATAAATAAATAAAAGCACGTGCAAATCCTGCCCTCCCAGAGGTGCTAGGGGATGCTAGATATTGCAACTAGAAAGCCCCTGGCTGGCACGTGCAAATCCTGCTGCCGTCCTTGGGGTGCTAGGGATGGTGACGCATGATGTGACCCTGACTGGAGGAATGAGACTGCCCTTATTTGGGGGTGCGTAGGGAATGGGATGGCAGCTGGAGAATGGAGACCCTTGATAGCCTGGCACATGTTTGGGTGGGGATGCTCATGCCTGACTTCTGGAAGAGTCCCCCACACTACAGTACCCTCTCTCTCTGTGGCAGACATCCGCTGCCACCCGCTGTTGGCCACTGTTTGTGCCTGACTGATGCCCACCACCCACGCACCCACCTGCATGCCAGTGAGCTGAGCTCACTCTAACTGATACAGTCTTTCTTGTCTTAAAAGTAAAAAAAAGGTTTACAAACCTGGCAGGAATGGCAGTAGAGCCCACCGCTTCCTCCTCATCTAAAGAGGAAGCCAGTGCCACCGGTGCCACGGAAGGTGTAGCAGGGGCAGCCACCTCCTCCTCCTCCTCCTCCTCCTCCACTGGTAAATGTGCCCCCAGCCGGAGGATGTGAACAGCCTTCTTCATTTTTATTTTTTTTTCAAAAAAACCACACACCAACAGCCACCCACAACACACACCAACTACCCAAACACACAGCACAGCCAAACCCAACACAATCACAGCCAAAACACATGAACCAAGCAGCCACTGAATCAAACACACACCCACTTGCCTCACAGCTCCACACGTACACAAATATCCGGTTTCCGGCGCGATTTCCGACTTCCTGCACACTTGCGATATTTTTAGGCCGAATGCCGAACACCGAACGCCGAACGCCGAATGCCGAATGCCGAATGCGATCTCGGTGATCCACCTGAACGGCCAACACCCAAATGGCCGAACCCTAACACACGACCGAATGCGGTCGAACCGAACGGCCGAACACGAACTCAGCAATCCACACGAACGGCCGAACCCAAACACATGAACCGAACACGGCCAAACTGAATGGCCGAACCCGAACCGCAATCTGTTCACCCATCCCTAATGTTCTTTTGTTCATTTTGAATTTACTGCCATTTATCTTCAGGGCATATCCCCTCGTTCTCTAATTTTGAGTAAGGACACACACCTGCTCCTTTTTTATTTTTTGTTTTTCCCCTCAGCTCATGATTTCATGATGACCTTCTATCATATCCCCCTTAATCACCTCTTCTTCCTTTTTAATTTTAAGGATTCTGGGCCTGTCTTGAGGGTAGGGGTATTCAGTCGTGGCCGCTTGGTTGATCACTCTGGCATTTTCTCCCACATCTCTGTGGTCCTGGCAGCCCTCAGATTGTGTCAGGGAGAGGTGGGGCCTAAAAGATGTGCTGATCCGCACTGGCCTGTATTGGCTTGGTTGGGTGGATGTTGGTCCGGGCTGGGATGGGTGTCCAGGATCTCCCGGAAGATGCATTTCAGGCTAGCTGCCTACCTGCCCCAAGGTAGTAGTGGACCAACATCGGTGGAGGAGGAACAGACATGTGGGTGTGTCCCCAGCCTAGTCAGGCCATTGCAGGCTAGCGTCATGTCTGTTTTCACCCAATGTTGTGTAGTTAGTCAGGGATCTCCATTTAACACACTATGAGTAACAGAGATTCAGTTTGTTAGTGCTGTCATTGAACATTAATCAACATTTGACGTGTGACAGAGACTTGTTATTACTTGATTTCATTTATCCTTGAAATTTATTCTGATTCCAGAGCATAAGCCTGAGAGGATAAAAAAACAACAACAAAAAATAACCCCTATCATTTTTTACCATAATACAAGTTTAATGAAGATGCATATAGGTAACACTTAAATTTGATTTAGGAAATGTATGAATACATTTCTTCATTAAAGATTAATTATTTTTAGAGATTATGCTATGACTGACCTCATTGCTATTTACAGGGATGGCAGTCTACATAATATGAATCTCCTCTTCCGCTCTTCCCTATAATATTTTTTCTCATCCTAGCTGGGTGCTTCAGTTTTCCTTAAAGGTGTTTGAAACACGGGATTGCACACGAGATGCTATTAAAATAGTTTCCCTCAGAATTGGTGCTTGCTCGCATGCTCTGCTATACTCGGAGTCTGATCACATAGAACTACTCAGGGGTAATTTGTATGTCTCTGGAGGGCAGGGGAACCATGCCCTGATTGAAACAGGAGTAGTTTATACCATGACATCTGAAAAATTACACTCCTCCCTTCTCCCCAGCTCCAGGATCCCAGGAGTGCAACTATGAGGGCAGTGGGTGGACAGCTGCAGCACTGCAGAGGTAACAATGGTGGCAATCTTCTGGGGCAGCAGTGGTGGTGGTTTGGGGGGTGGGGGGAATGGTGTTGTGGCAGAGGACGGAGGCCTGCTCCAAGGCATGGGCTAGCCACCAGGAGCATGTGCAGACCCTACACGTCAACTGGAAGTGCAATTTGGTGGACTTTCAATTCATTTCTGGGGCCTGTTGTGAATGCTCTGGATAACCTACCCAAGCCTCAAAGCAGGCCTGTAGACCATACCACTGTCCCACACTCACTGCCACAAGAACACCCACACACTCTGGAAGATTGCCCCCTCTGCCACATCTGTAGTGCTGCCACCACCACTATCTACTGCTATACCACTGTGCCCTCCACTCGGGAGCCACATAAGTCAGAGAAAAGGGTGGTGGTGGGGGTAGCATATGCTACTTGAAGGTATCCAACAAAATGTTGGGGGAGGGAAGAGCTGAAACAGGTACCACTCAAGAACTCCAGGTACCCCTTCCAGAACAGACAGATAGGATACTGTGTAATTCGACAGGAGTTCCCATGTTAGCAGATATCCATTTCAGCTCTACCCAGCACCAGCAGATAGCCATGAGTGTTCTGCAGTTAACCCAAGTCAACAGACCCAATGTGGTAGCTGTCTCATGTACACAAGTCTTCATTGTCCTCAAAACACAATGCAGCTCTGTCTTCATGGAGGTGCATAAAACTGCTAACTATACCTCTCAAGGAATTCATTGTTTTCCCCATGATCTTCTACAAAGCATGAAAACAGGATGCCATGGGTTTAAACATGATCAGTATAAATCAAACCCTGTAAAGGGTTAGCTAAGGGCATAACAACAGCAGTGAGATGGAACTGGAGAGATCTCCCTAAGCAGATTTTCTCAGAGGGATCCCCCCTTCATCCGAGGGGGGAAAAACCCCTTTTCAAATTTAAGACTACCTCTACAGTAGTCACTGAAACCCATGTTTCCACTGCTCCAACTCACATGGACCAACATGGAGATGGAGCAGAGCAGACAGAAGTGAAGCCATAAGCCACCGCCGCCACCACAGCAGCAGCAAGGTACAGGCAAGAATCCCAGTGCCAGGAAATACTGGACCCACAGCTGAATCCTAGGAAGTCGTGGCCCATGCCAAATGTTAAATCTATTAGATCTGCCAGCTGCATTTGATACCGTTGACCATGAGATGTTGGTGGCTCAGCTGTGGGACCGGGCCAGGGTGGGCAGAATTGTTCTTGAATGGTTCTGCTAGTTCCTGGCCGGGAGAACTCAGCATGTGGTTCTCAGGGAATGTACTTCATCTCCCCGGGACCTCAAGCATGGAGTCCCGCAGCGGTCTATTCTGCCCCCCTCCTGTTCAACGTGTATATGGAGCCTTTGGGCAAGGTCATGAGAGGGTTCGGGGTGCGTTGTCATCAGTACGCCGATGACACACAACTTTGTCTCTCTTTTTCTGAAGACCCAGACCTGTCAGTCTCGGTGCTTACCCAGTGCTTGGCAGCTGTGGGAAACTGGATAAGGGAGAGCTGTCTGAAGTTGAATCGCGACAAGATGGAGGTGATGTTGGTGGTTAGGGTTGGGGTAGTGGTAGCCCACATCATTGTTGGGGTCTTCCCCCCTTTGGCCACATAGGTCTGAAGTCTGGGGGTGCTCCTCGACTCACAGCTCTGCCTGAATCTCCAGGTGGAAGTTGTGGCGAGGAGAGCATTCCGCCAGTTACATCTGGTATGACGGCTGCAGCTGTATGATTCGTACTCGGATCTGGCCACCATCATCCATGCCTTTATTAACTCTAGACTAGACTACTGTAATGCACTCTACATGGGGCTGCCCTTGGGGATGGTCCGGAGGTTGCAGCTAGTGCAGAATGCAGCAGCCCGTCTCTTAACGGGAATGGGTCGTCGCGAGCACATTACACCAGTGCTCCACTCTCTGCACTGGCTGCCTATTATCTTCTTGACACAATTCAAGATGCAGGTAATGACCTATTAAGACCTAAATGTCCTGGGCATGGCTTACCTGTGGGACTGCCTCAGGTCCTGGATTGCATTGCGGCCCCTGCAGTTGGCCGGGGACACCCAACTCGAAGTCCCCGGGTGATGATGATGGGGAAGGCATTCTCAGTGGCTGCTCCCAGGCTGTGGAACTCCCTCCCGCTGGAGACCTGCCTGGCCCCGGACCTCCCCTCTTTCTGAAGACAGTATAAGAGCTGGCTGTTCTGCCGGGCCTTTGGAGAGGGAGATGGGTAGGGTGAGGTGGGTTGGGTTGGGGAGGGGGAATTCTTCCCTTTTAGTTTATTTTTATCATTTTAATGTTTTTAATGATATTTTATGTGTGTGTGGTTTTTTATTATGTTATGTTTTATTTATGCATTTTGTAAACTGCCCTCAGCTGCTGTGTGAGCAGGAAGGAGCGGGGTAGAAAAATGGAAAAAAAGACAGTGGTGTGGGATTGCTCTCACCATAGGAAACTTTGATAGACACACAGTGAATCACCAATTAGGATAATGGCTGTGATCCCAAATCCCCGGGCATACTGCGCGTGCAGATCTCATGCAACTCTATGCGGTTTGTGCATGCCACAATGTCCCCATAACAGGGGTGCGTGCAGTTTGTATGTGCTGTACACGCAGCTTGGGATCGGCCCCAATGTTACCACAGTTTTGAGGTTTTTTGTCAATTATACATAACATCCCTTTCAGAGCTCAAAGCTCACTATATTGCAGGCCTTGTAGATCTGTATGTTGTTGTAGTTATTATTGTTTATTAATTATTAACATCATCATCATAGCACCAGTTATGTACCTGGCACTAAGGGTGGGAATTTCGGTTCCCCCGATATCCAAAACTGACGGTATTTTGCTGTACTAGCAGTTTCTGATTAACCCGATAATCTGGGGTACCGGTTCCCCGTGCCAGATTTTTTTTACATTGCGGCCATTGAAATGAATTGCCGCAATGTTAAAAAAAAAACCCACTTTCCCTCCCCCATCTAGGCTGCGCAGATAGAAGGGGGTACACCCCCCACCCACCTTGCCCAGTTTGGATCAGGTCGCCGCCGCTGCTGACGCAGCAGCATCCCAGAGTCCACACTAGCAGCCAGACTTTGGGTTAAAATTAAATTTAAAAAAATCCAGGCTGGACAGGGTGGATGGAGGGTGTCCCCCCTTCCACCTATGCAGCCTGGGAGGGGTAGGGGGGATATATTGGGTTTTTTTCCCCATTGATTTAAATGGGGACAGTTCCCCATTGAAATCAATGGAAAAAACCCAGTATCGGTATACCGGTTTTATTCCGGTAAACTGATTTTTTGTAAACTTGTAACCGGTAAAACCGGTAACCATTTTTTTGCCCCAAGTCTCACCCCTACCTGGCACTATACAAGCCTTTTGCTCATCATCTCGGCTGCCCTTCTCTCTCGCTTTCTGGAATTGCTACTCTTCCCTCAAGAAAGTACCATTCATCCATGATCTTTTCTTCTCACTCACTCCTGCTCCTTGAAGGACTATGGAAACCTGGATTCCCCTCCCTCCTGCAACACTGCTAGTCCTGCTTCCCTCTCCATTGTCAGCCTCTCCTTCACCCACTCACCCTGCTCCGAAGGTCACAGTAGTGGTGTTGACCTTCTCCTTGCCACATCTTGCCACTTCCAACTGCTTAGCACTCCTCCCTCTAACTGTTTCTCCTCCTTTGAGGCCCATTGCACCTCTCCATCTTACTCCACCGATAGATGTTGCTGTCATCTACCACTTCCCAGGCTCCCTCTCCTCTTTCTTCTCTGACTTTGACATCTGGTTTACCTTCTTCCATTCTGTTGACAGTATTTCCACCCTCATTCTTCAGAACTTCAATATCCACCCAATACCATCTTTAACTCTGCTGCTTCTTTCTTTCTCTCTCTAACCTCTTATTTTGAATTTTGTCTCTGGACTCACTGCTCAACGCATTGTGATGGCCACTCCCTTTCTTTGACCTAGTCTTATCAGAAAATCATTGTATCTCTAACCTCTCCTTGGATACCCTTCCTGTCTCTGACTGCCACCTTACTTCATTCCATGTCTCCCATTCACCACTTACCCCTTCCCAACCTCTTCCTCAATGCTCTTTCCATGACTTCAGTGCATCAACCCTCTGGATTTTGCTTCCTCCCTCTCCCCCTTCTATTGTCTGTCTCCTCTAGGAAGTGGAGAACATAGGGAAAGACAGGGAGAAATTATGTACTTGAGTATGGAGGAGGAAAAATTCATGTAGTCGACTAGCATGGATACACATGCTTGGATTGGTTACCATTAAACTAGGAGAAACAAGGGAGCGGACACAGGGGAGACTAAGGAATGTGACACAGGGATACATTCACAAAGTTGAGAAGTTGCAGGTGCACATGCTTAGCTTAGTTAAGAACAAGAAGGAGACACAATGTCAGAACAGTAGAAGAAACATCAAGGAGCAATCTGCAGGGGTGAGGAGGTAGGGAAAGCCTGACAGAAAAAGTAGGCTTTACAGCCTGGACTAGAGGTTTGGCAGTGGAAGCAGTATGGAAGGACCAGATTTTAGCAATGTTATGGAAAGAGAAGTGACAGGCCTTAGCAACAGATTAAATCTGAAGTACAAAGGAGAAGGAGGAGTCAAGAATGAACCTCAGACTACGTGCCCAAGGGAGAGACTGAATATTGTCACCATCAATGGAAATTGAGAGGAAAGAGAGAGGGAGGAATGTTTGAGGGGGAAGATGAGGAGTTCAGTCTTAGGTTGTGTTCCTATCTGTGGTGATGGTGGCAGCAGAGGGAGGGGCCAGGAAAGACACAGCAGGGTGGAGGAGCCGGCTGACAGGAAAAGAGCTGGTGTGAATGGGGATATGCCACGGCTTCTCTTTCTCATGTCAGGGCAGGATTTTGCACCCTGCCATGCGCGAGAGCAGTCACGGCAGATCCCCATTTGCACTGGCTCTTTTCCTGTCAGTCAGCTTCTCTGCACTGCTGCGTCTTCCCTTGCCCCTCCCTCTGCTGCCACCACCACCGCAGATGGGAATGCAGTCTTAGACACATTAAGCTTGAGGTGACAGTGAGTCTTCCAAGCAGAGATTCCAGAGAGACATTTGGTGAAGCAAGACTTATGCTTATGTTGTTCTACTATACTTGTTGGCCATTTATGTTGGGACTCTCTCTTGAATTACCAATGGCCCTCCATAGCCTGGGGCTCCCCACATCTGTTACTAGGGATGGGCGAACATGGTTAGGAAGTTTGGAGTTCAGACCAAACTAGACCAGTTTGGTCGACCAAACTAAACTTCCGAACTGAACTCGATTTTCAAACCGAACCGAACTGAACCGAATTTCCGAACTTGGCTCTCTTCGCCCATCCCTAAAAGATAATATTCCATCTAGTTCAATGGGGTTTGAATTTCCGAACTTTGTTCAGAAGTTCGGAGTTCAGACTGAACTCGAATAGTTCAGTCGACCGAACAGAACTTCTGAACCGAACCGAATTTCCGAACCGAACCGAATTTCCAAACTTGGTTCTGTTCGCCCATCCCTATCTGTTACTGTTATGACTCTGAGGTCAGGAGCCAGGGAAGGGGTGAAGAGAAGGGCAGGTAGGAGGGGGAAAGGGCTGAAGGAAGCAGAAGTCCCTTAGATGGAACATGAAAACTTTCAGCTGTTCCCCGCTGCCAGGGGATGGAGTTCTCTGCACGGGAGCTGAAATGCCCAGACTATGAGGGCTTATGGCTTATCATCCAGGTTACAAGGTGGGAACAAGGATTCAGATGGGGAATGAGGACCAAGGAGAGAGTGTTTTGGGATGGGAGCCAGATACAAACAGAGGACAGGGGACAGGGAAAAAAAAAACAAAACACTATGAGTGAGGGTAGTCCAAGTTGTTGACGCACCCCAAAGAGACACAGAGACAGTATTTGGTTTCAAATCTGGCCGCATTCATTTATTTATATCAATGGACTGATGATCGGTGGGCAAATTGCCTCGAGCAATTCTGGTCCAGTATGCCAACTCTAATATAACTTATTAACATTTATTAACACGGTCCTGCCCGGATGTGCCCTCCGTTGGCAGTCCCATAACCAAGAACCACCCCCTCCTTCGACTGGACGAGGCCGAAGGGGGGTGCCTAGCCCAACTGTGGGCCGAGTAAGAAGTTAAGTGCCAGCAAGGCCCGAAGACAGTGCATGTCTTTACAAAGCCTGCTAAGACTGCCCTCCCAGGGAAATGACCCCAGTGCATGCTGTGCCCCACATTACTCTGTCTGTCCTTTCCCCATCTCTTATGGAGATGACTCTTAATTATTTTACTACCTTACCTATTAATCCTATGATGGCGTACTGGACCCCTGCTGAATGCAACAATTATAATTCTCTCCTCTCGATTAGCTCTTGTTAATCAACCCATTCCAATAAGCCATATTTGATTCCCTTTTCTCAACTTAACTTAACTCAATTCACCTGATGGTAGAATTAAATCTTTTGATTAGATTATTATTCCCAATTGTAATGCAAAATAACCTATTAAACCTACTCAAACACTGTTAAGGAGGCGAAATACACGGTCCCTTCAAAATAGACTGCCCGTCAAAATTCCTCCTCGGTCCCACTAGTGGCAACCAGAATAAATCCACAGTGCTAGAGGGGAGGAGGGTGGGGCTGACTTGCCACCTCCAAGTCTTGAATGGCCGCTTGCTTCGGCCACAGAAGAACCGCCCCTTCTAACAGGGGCGGGCTCCCAGTCCAACAAGGCATGCATGCGTGCCTCGATTCCAGGACGGTTGCCCTGGCAACCAATTTCACTCAGCAGCGAGGCTTTCTATCAAGCCTCCCCGCAGCGGCCGCTTTCCCGCCTCTCTGCGTCTCCTCCCAGTCGGGGGGGGACGCAACAAATGCCCCCTCGCCGCCATTTTGGCGGCAAAGGGGACTTGTCGACGCACCCCAAAGAGACACAGAGACAGTATTTGGTTTCAAAACTGGCCGCATTCATTTATTTATATCAATGGACTGATGATCGGTGGGCAAATTGCCTCAAGCAATTCCGGTCCAGTATGCCAACTCTAATATAACTTATTAACATTTATTAACACGGTCCTGCCCGGATGTGCCCTCCGTTGGCAGTCCCATAACCAAGAACCACCCCCTCCTTCGACTGGACGAGGCCGAAGGGGGGTGCCTAGCCCAACTGTGGGCCGAGTAAGAAGTTAAGTGCCAGCAAGGCCCGAAGACAGTGCATGTCTTTACAAAGCCTGCTAAGACCTCCCTCCCAGGGAAATGACCTCAGTGCATGCTGTGCCCCGCATTACACTGTCTGTCCTTTCCCCATCTCTTATGGAGACAACTCTTAATTATTTTACTACCTTACCTATTAATCCTATGATGGCATACTGGACCCCTGCCACAGAGGGGTGAATCTAACAACAAGCCCCGGCCCCCACCGACTACTCATCCATTAGACATCCTAGGTGCCCTGCCAAAGCTGCCAAGTAAATTTCATTACCCATTTTTGATAGGTGGACCCCATCTTTCCTATATAATTCCGGTCTAGTATGCACTATCCTAGTTTGCTTGATAATGGTCCCCCCTAACCCTTTTACCCACTTGGCTACTTCCCTATTGACATTTTTTCTGGCCTTGTCTACTCTTCCAGGTTGGCGCGCCTTATCCCATCGAATTCTGGGTACCCATTCCATCCAAACTATGTGTACTCCCTTGAACCAATCCTTAACCACTAGCAAATCTTTTTTAATACTTATCACTAAGTTAATCCCTTTTCTGGTTGGCAAATCATTCTCTCCCAAGTGTATTACCAATATCCTAGGAGGAGGATATTCCAGCAACCTACGAAGCTCTGGTAGGAGTTGGGTCCAACGCATCCTGCTCCTACCCATCCATTTTATCTTTGCTTTTTTATGCAGGCCAAGGTGCACCCCCCATGAGGACCCTGCAGCCGCGGAACCTGCCCAGCGAACAAGGCTGTGCCCAATGATCCATATCGCTTGACGCGATCTCCTAGCCAGTCCGCGGCCTAACAGGAAACAAGAGAGAAATGGGTTAGATACAACTTGGCCTAACATATTTCTTGTAGGCCGCTGACCGCCATCTTCCAACAGCCATAACTGCAGTTTCAGGCAGGCCCGCTGCTGCAGCCATAGTAGCTGCCCCTATCCGAAATGAATGTGACCCGAATTCTAATGGGGGGAGCCCCACCTTCTTCAATGCACTCCGGAGTACTGCTGTCAACTGATGACTCGTAACCACTGCCCCATTTTTGTGAATGAACAAGTCTCCATACCCTATTGGTCTTACCCCCAAATACCGTTTTCCTTGTTCATATGGGCATATTTCCCCCGGGCCTGCTCTAAAAAGCTGGACTATGAGTCCCCTGTGTTTTTGATCTGTTTTTGACCATCGAAGCCGTATCTTTAGCCTATCCTCGCAAACTTGCAAATCGGCTAATCCTAAAGCTCGGGCGGTAGTATCCCTTTTTGAACTGCATACCAGTTCACTAATTCTGAAACCTCCAAAGTACATGATAACGAATATTGTTGTGAACAATTGAACTTCATAAACATCATAACAAACTGTGGTAAGGGACCCCACTAACTGTATCAAAATCGGGGTTGTTATTGGGGCACGAGTCCTGGTTTGTACTGCAGATGCCCTCGCCCATGCCTCTAACATGCGTTTTATATAAAAACCCTTGTCAGGGGGTGGAAAACCTTTCAGCCTACTAACAAAGGTCAGGGCCGCAAGTTTCCCAGCTATGGTACCGCTCGCTAGACCTTTTCGTCTCAAGGCCTGTGCAAACTGGATTGCCTCTGCTTCTGCTATGGGAAACCCCATATTCCAACCCTTACCCAACCTGAATTCCTGAAACTCACGGTAAGCCCTACCGTAAGCAGCCTGTGTTCTAGGAGCCAGGGATCCTTGTACAGTGGCTTCGAGCTCTATTTGCCAAGACTCCATATTCCCGGCGGCAAAGGATCCGGGTCTGCATTGGCGCCCGGTGCCAGGTACCGGAAACGCCCCATCTGGAACCGAGACAATGCATCAGCTATGCCATTGTCGATTCCTGGGACGTGTCTTGCCCGAAACATAATGTTATTACGTAAACATTCCAGGACCAATGGTCGAACTAATCCCATGACTCTTGGCGACCGTGATGAAAGCCTATTTATTACATGGACAACTGCCGAGTTGTCGCACCAGAACACTACCGTCCGGTTAGCAAACTCCCTAGCCCAGAGCATTACTGCTACCACGATGGGGAAGAGTTCCAAAAAGGTAAGATCTTTGGTGATACCTAAAGAGTGCCAGTCGTTTGGCCATGGTGCTGCGCACCAGTGGTTCCGGAAAAACACTCCGAACCCAGCCCCACCTGCCGCATCCGATTGTACTTGCAAGTCATTTCGGAGGAGCAATTGCTCCCTCCAGAAACTGACTCCATTGTATTCTTCCAGGAATGTTAACCATACCTTTAAATCTTGCCGCATTTCCTTGGTGACCCTTATGCGGTAGTGAGGGGGCAAATCCCCCCTTAGCTTTTCGTATATTCGTGACAAGAATGCCCTCCCTGGGGCGACAACTCGGCAGGCAAAATTTAGTGATCCCACCAATGACTGTAATCCCCTAACCGTGTCTTTCTGAACCCCTGCGCACTCTTTGATCTTGCCTCTAATCCCTTCTAGCTTGTCTTCCGGTAACCACGATGTCATTTGTTCCGTGTCGATTTCAATCCCCAGATACGTGATCTTTGTAGTTGGCCCTTCGGTTTTTTCAGGGGCCAAGGGGACACCGACCTCCTCTGCCATTTCCTGAAATAATTCCAAGGCGGCCGCGCATTCCCCAGACCGGGGGCGGCCTATTATCAAAAAATCATCCAGATACCTTGATACCGCTCCCCCTTTTAGCCTTCTACTAAATATCCACGCGAGCAGGGTACTGAATCGTTCGAACACGGAACAAGAGATCGAGCAACCCATAGGCATGGCTCTGTCGTAGTAATACTTTCCCCGAAATTGAAAACCCAAAAGTTGAAAACTGTTGGGATGCACCAGCAGCAGACGAAATGCTGATTTTATATCGCATTTAGCCAAGAGGGTTCCTTTACCTCTTGCCCTTACTTTGTCTACAGCCTCATCAAACGGTGCATATTTGATTGTGGTCAATTCCCGGGGAATAGCATCGTTCACAGAGCCACCCCTAGGGTGGGACAGGTGGTGTATAAGACGAAACTCCCCGGCTGCTTTTTTTGGAACTATTCCTAACGGAGACAGTACCAAATTGTCCATAGGAGGGTGGTCGAATGGGCCTGCTATCCTTCCTTCAGTGAGTTCTTTCTCCAATTTACTCTGTACTATCACTTCCATGCCAGCTATAGATTTTAAATTGCAGACGGTTCCTTGCTGCTGCACTGGCCCAGCCAGTATAACAAACCCAACTTTAAAACCTTGAACAATATAACTTACTTCCTGCCTATTCGGGTGATCCCTCAATGCGTGTTCTAAATGCTCAGTTTTGACTGGGGTCCGCCCCTTTTGAAGCACATGGTCCAGCCTGAGGGCCCTGTCCCCCTTTTCCTCCTCCTCCATAGCTATACGCCATTTTTCCGCTCCTCTGTCTCGACCGGGGGCAATTAACGTTCGGGTGACCTCCCCCACAGTTCGAGCAATTGTGTCTAAACTTACACGCCGACCTGTTACATCTACCCTTTTTATTAAAGTCCCAACAGGTCCCGTAATTCCCTTGGCCTCCTCTTCTATAGTCCCCACGAAAGGACTCGCTTCCTCATGAGACCCCCCCCCTGACTAAAGGGTGGCCGCTGTCAGTCCTAAAAGCTCTTGTGGCATCGAGCATACACTCCAGCCAAAGGTCCGGAGCATGAATGTCCCAGCGCAGCCCTGGGGTCGTCGCTGCTCTATGGTGGAACGCTTCATCATATCTTAACCATGCCCCAACTGGCCCAGTTCCATAAGCACGCCTGATTATATCGGCGTACTTATGCAGCTCCAAGCCTCTACTCGGGTCCGCCTGTAGAATGACGCCCATATAAACTGCGAAAGCGGCTGTCCAATTCGCCCAATTTCTATCCGCTTTTGGGCATTTAAATTTTTCTTTTTCTTTGCCTTCTTCCAGCTCAGAGTGATCCAGAATGGGATCACTAAATAGTAGGGCGAATATATCTACGTACTCGCCCTTTACGATCTTCTCCTTCACCGTCGGGAGGAGATGTGATCCGAAGGGGGCAGCCACACAAGGGATGGCCCCTCCAGGCGGTGGAGGTGGGAAGGCTATAGGTTGCCTTCCTTCACCTGCAGTCTTTGTGGTTTGCTCCCCCGTCTTGCTTCCTTGACTACTTACTACTTCTATGCTTTGGGTACTGCTTCCTAATCCCCCCCCCCTTGGGGTTGCCCCTGCATGCCCAGCATTGGTGGAAAAGCTGGGGTCATCCATACCCATATCCCATTCCAGCAAGTCAATTGAGCTCCGCTCCTCTGTGAGACCGTTCCTATGGGTATCCCCGTAACCACTCCCTGACTGTTGTCGATCAGGGCTCCGAGAGGGAACATTCCCTGGTTCCCTCCTGCCCCCGACCCCGTCTCACCTTGTGCTCCCTCCGCTGGTGGTAAAGGGGGGTTTTCTGGTCGGTCCGTGCTCTCTCCCCTGGGCCCTGGGGGTTGTCCTCTCAACTCCCTTTCGATGGCCAGTATCCACCTCCAAACTTCCTCATCAGTCACATCCCGTTCACTGGCTGTCCCTTCGATCCTCCTTCTGCTAGCTGGGGGGCCATCCTCCATCTGAAAAGATATTGCCTGCCCTGGCCCAGTGGGCCTCAAGGCCTGACCTGCGAGGTTGTGCCTCTCGCTCTGATGTACCACCCTGGGCCAGCAGGGGGCCTGCTGGTAGTATTGCATCAGCCCTGGAACCCCTGTTAAGTCTGCTGGCAGGGGCGGGTACTGTGATGCACGTGCTTGGCCCTCTCCCCCCACCGAGTATCCTGACTGGATCAGGCCAGCTCCCTGTTGCATGTCTTGCCCTCCTTGGGCAGCCCTCTGCAACCCCCCAGTGGGCCTGTGCTCATCAGCCTGCGCCTCCCTCTCTTCATGGGAGGGCCTCAGGGGCCTATTCCCTATGCCTCCCTCTACCTCAGACCTGTATCTGGCTGGAGGGACTACAACCCTCCTGCCCCTCCCGAGCTCAACTTCCTGAGGAGCCCCCACTTCTCCTGTACCCCTGCACTGGGGGGGCTCACTATCAGGTATTGTACCCAAATTCTGTGTACTCCTCTCATTCTCACTCCACTGTTCCATGCTCCCTTGCCCCCCACTACTCTCTCTGGGGGAGGGTTGGGCACGAGCCCTCATGAGAGCCTCGCACTGCTCCAGCAGAGCAATCATCCCTGCTCGGCTTGGCATAGGGGCTCCCCCCTCTGCCCCGTCAGTAACTCTGGTCGCGGGCTCACCTTCCCCCCTTATTTGTCAGGAGGCTTCCCTTGGGAGACCCTTAGGCTCCCTCTTTTTCTTTGTCCGCCCCATTTCAGGGTCTGTTCTCCTTTCTTGTGCTTTCTGTCCAGCAGCACCAGATTGTGCTGCTGACTTGCCACCTCCAAGTCTTGAATGGCCGCTTGCTTCGGCCACAGAAGAACCACCCCTTCTAACAGGGGCGGGCTCCCAGTCCAACGAGGCACGCATGCGTGCCTCAATTCCAGGATGGTTGCCCTGGCAACCAATTTCACTCAGCGGCGAGGCTTTCTATCAAGCCTCCCCGCAGCGGCCACTTTCCCACCTCTCTGCATCTCCTCCCAGTCGGGGGGGGGGGACGCAACAAATGCCCCCTCGCCGCCATTTTGGTGGCGAAGGGGACTTATAATCAAGGAAAGCATACTACATACAGAAGGGTGAGATGAGGAACAGGGAGTGAAAAGGGGAAGCAGGTAGGGAAGGAGTACAGGTTGAAAGCAAGACTTGGAGTGTGGAAATTAGTCAGGCACAACTATAGACACAGAAGCGAGGAAGGCCTAGACTCTAAACAGGGGGCTGGAGAAACCAAGGCTATGATCAATGAGCACAACTAGGCACTATGATCCAAGAGGTGAGACGTTGCAGCAACAGAACAAGAGAACACAAAGCAATGAAGAAGGGGTCAAAGGAAGACAAGACAAATTAACAAGGGGGCAAGGGGAGGCAGGGCTATAACAAGGGGATGTGAGGAAACAGAGCTTATAAACACTGGGGTGTGAGGAGAGGAGACAAGGATAAAAGGCAGAGAGTGTGAGGAGACATTGGGTGTTTTTACACACATATTTCTCCTGCATGTTTGCTGTTACATGCTGAACTTCTTGTGTGTCTAAATCACTCACCCAGATCTTAAACATCCAGCTCTTTGAACTTTGCATAGAACTTCTCCCAGAACTTGTGCATGTAAAATGTTCTCTTGGTAAACTGCTCTGGTCCAGGCAACTGTGGTTACTTGTTTTCCATGGCAGTTCCTCACGTTTACAGCTGCAACTACTTTAGACTGCCTCAGGGCAGTGTGTGTGTGAAGAATGCATCTGGAACTTACTTGTGGACTTGTAAACTCAGAAGATTGAAAGACCAGCACTTTAAGGTGTGTGTAAAAATGCCCAGTGCTATGAGCAGCAGGAAGAGATGAGACATTGCTACACACAGATAGGCAAGGCTACAGAAGGAGAAAACCAGGACAACAGAGGAAGCTCTACTTAGAGAGACAACACTACAGAAGGGGAAGAAACCCTACACAGGGAGGCAAGGCTACAGAAGGGGAAAACCAGGACAACAGAGGAAACTTACCGGGGTGTGTGGGGGGGGGCGAGAACACACCAACTCATGGGGTGTGAGAGAGAATATAACTGCAGAAGTGGGAAGAGCAAGAGTCAGGGACAGACTGACAGCACCTGCCACTGTCCTCAGCAGGCTGAAATAGCGCAGAGAGCCAATCAGGCTGTGGCAAGTGGGTCCCCACTCTCTAGCAGGTGTGAGTAGGATGGGGGGGGGGGTACGCTAGTAGGTAACCTGACTCCTGAAGAGACCAGACTGTGGGGGAGGGGGAAGACAGTTCTATTCAAGCCTCAAGGTTCGGGGTTCAAGGTCCTACCCTGACAACATTGTCCGTCCTCCAGGCTTGTATTTTATGCCAGTGTCTCTTGCACTCATGTTGTTGTCATTTCAAGTTTATTCACAGACTCCATGTTTTGAGGGCCCATGTGAGTACACCCCTCAACCTCACACCAATACATGGGGTCCTGTGTGGACCTCACAGTTTATGTTTCTCTGAATCCAGACCTCCCTGTATGAGTGCAATAGTAGCTATCCCTGTCAATGGTAAGAGCCAACATAGGTAACTATCCACCAATGACTGAAATTTATTTTATTTATTTATTTATTTATTTAAATATTTATATCCCATCTCTCCTGCTCCTAGCACCTCGAGGCAGCTAACAATAAAAACAAAAATACAAAAATACACCAGTAAAAATAAATTAAAACAATACATTAAATTCCAGCTAAAACTGGGGCATGCCAGGATCCTTGTTCGCTGACAGGGACTCCCAGTTGGGTGACGGGGCCCATCTCGATCATGCACAGCTTCGGTTGCTAGGCAACCAGAACTGCTACAGCATCTCGACGTGCATCCAACAGGGTGGTGCCGGGACCCAGGGTACTCCAGGAACACTGCACTGCATGCTCCCCTGGTTGCTGGGCATCTGGGGACACAGCTCTAGCACAGTTCACGGCTAGAGAGCCGTAGACAGGTGGGGCCTGTGGACAGTACAACCAGCAGCACCTGAGGGAATGGGGAAGGTGTGTATAAGAGCCCTGGTGGGCCACTCCCTCCCCACCTGTAATCATTTTGAGAGGCTGGCCCTGTGCTGTGATTTGGATTCTAGTGAAGAAGTGTATTAGTCTGGATAGCTGCGTGGGTATGATATTATGTATGGTTGTGTGTGAATGAGTGTAGGACTGGTTGTGAGCATGCTTCTGTGAGTGTGAGAGCTGGTGTGTATCTGACTCCGTGGGTCCTTGTACCAGAGTGTTTGAAGGTGACTGTTTGAAGGTGGCTGTGTGTAAAAACTCCCCCTCCCCCAAAACCTCCGCACCCCCCCATCGAGTGTGAGGAAGTGTGTGTGTCCCCTTCCTATTTCCTTCCCCCCCCCCCCCCCTTCATGGCAAAACTCTTCCCTCTGGACCTGGGACCTCAAACATGGGCACTGTTGTTCCTGGAGACCTCCACCAACCAAGAGAACTTGTAAGAGTGTGCACTCTATTCCTTGTATCCCTTCCATTCCCCAGGGAACTGCCCTCTCTGCTTGGTGATGATCTGGGTTGTTCTCAATAGGGGAGAGAAAACCCATACAAGATCCTGAAGGCATTTACTCTCCAAGGGAACCTTGCTACAGGCAGGAGTAGGAACAGTCACCCTATCCCTGTGCCTCAAACCCACTCCTTTTTTCCCATCCCACCTAACAGGGAGAATAATCAACCCCCACCATTATAACCCATCCCGGCTGGGAGACTTGGGAGCTGTAACGCCGCTGCCCTAACTGCGTGCATCCCACTGACACCTGTGCAGCCCACTGACACCTGTGCGGAGCCCTTGGGGAGGGGCGGATCTACAAAAGAGACCTGGTAGCCGCCGGCAGCGCCGGAGGCGCGCGCCGAAGGGTCGCGTGCAAAAGGGTGCGCGCCCTTTTGCTCGCCCTTCGGCTCGTCCGGGAGGCAGGGGGGTCCCCATGTGTCTCTGCTCCCACTTTGTTTTCTTGGTATTTGGGGTTCAGCTATAGGAGTAAGTGGGAGGGACGTGCAGTGTCTTTTTAGTAACAGGAGGGTAAGGGAAGGACAGGGAACGGGGTGATTGAAATTAATTCTCTCCTCTTTAATCTGGATTGTTTGCTCGCCGGTAGCAAGGTGGGCGATTTTAAGTAACTCAACGTGGGTGGGATACGAAAATAGGAGGTTGTATCTCTGTGTTGTCCTGTTACTTCCCACTTGTATTATGGCTACTAAGCGAGGCCGGGGGGAGCTAGAGGACATCTCTCCCCCGAGGCCAAAATCATCTAAACAGAAAAAAATTGATTTTTATTTGGGAAAAGCTCAGGTTAATAATTGTGGAGAGATTTGTTCTCATTCACACACTTTGATTACTGATCATTCACATCTGTTGAGTCGTCCACAAGATGCGAGTGTGCGTGAGATATTACAGCAATCTTCACAATATTCCCCAGCAGCTCTGCCGAGCTGTGGTTTATTGTGCTCCGCAGGACAATTACCTGAGAGCCACCAGTTACAAGAGGGTGAGAGGATGGCAGCCTTTCTTGCAAACCACCTTTTGTTATCAGCTGATACACTTAAATTCGTGCTTGATCGAATTACCCATCTTCAATTAACAACTGATTTACTTAATGCCAAAATGTTAGAATTTAATACGAAGGGTTGTTTGCCCGCCTCTCATGATCAACAGAAGGGCCGTTCATCTAATCAGTTGCCTCTGGGTTTGTGTCCTGAGGTACAATCCTCTCAAAACCTTTTTGTTCCATCCCTTATTGTTAATGAAGTTGATGATGTCTTTCATGTTATTCCAAATGCTCTTACCTTCACGATATTTCCAACCTCTAGGTGGCCTAGACCAATGTGGGCTACAATCCTAGATGTGGCAGAACATTTACGGGCTTTACTTAACCTTAGAGTGACTAGGCATGATATTTTGTCTGTGGACCAGATCCATTCAGGTAAGGGCAGGCAAGCCCTGACAGTTATGTTTGTTTCTCCGGATCTAACTCCAGTTATACTCTCAAAGAGACCTCTCCTAGAAAGAGAGGGAGTTTTTATTTCTAGAATCTTTCAACCAGCCTGCAGAAGGGTCCCCACTAATCCATTGCAAAATAAGAATGGGCCCATGATGGACCATTCTCGCATTCAATCACTTCTACAGCTTCCACAGAATAGCAGGGTAATAAACAATAATGTGCAAGTTGTGCTGGAGGGTGAGTCCTCTACTAGAATTGGGAGGGGCCCCTCTGAGGGATATAGTATGGAAGTTGAGGTGATTAATGAAAGGAAAACTACTGTGGATTCACAGACCAGGTATCTAACTAAAACTCCTGGTGATTTGGGTCTAGCTGTCACCCCTGCATCTTTGGTGGAGCGATTGGAAGTTGTTCAAAAACAGTTGCTTTCATTAAAGGTGAGGGATGGGGCACTGGATGTTGGATCAGTGAATCCTCCAATTGATTTGATGGTGGGTTCATATAGGAGAAAGAGGGGTTATAAGTTATTAACGGTAGAATCTGCCTTGGAGGGTGGAATTATGCAGGTTGATGCTAGATCCACTACCGCCCTTTCCACTGGCCATAATGAAGCTTCTGGAACAGTTATGCCTAATGGGGGGCTTCAATCAGAGATTCTGGTTGAAGCACTCCCCCAGCCTGTTCTGTCTAGCCAGATTGTGCCGGATTTAAGACTGGGAGGAGAGGGTGTGGTTAATGGAAAGGTAATAGAATCTTTACCTCGATTGGGCTCTGAGCTGGTGAGGCAGGATAATTCCTCCCTTTTAGGGACGCCTCCCGGAACACCTTTGGCAATTTCAAGCCCGAACAAGTATACATGCCTTAAGCAGCACTCGTTGATTTTTGAAGGCTGACTAGACGGGGCGGTTCTATCGAGGTTTCTGCTACTATCATGGAACCTGGCAGGTTGGAGGCATCGCTTTAAGGATTTTGATCTTTTACTATTTTTGAACCAATTTGATATTGTATTGGTACAAGAGACTTGGTTGGCACCTACCTTAGAGGATATGACGCCTAAGGGGTTCAGGATGTATGGGCTCCCTGCCACGATTTCTTCTCGGGGTGGTAGACCTAGTGGAGGTCTAGCCCTACTGATTGCGGAAAATCTTAATATTAAAGTTCAACTAGTGTTCAGTTTTAAATCTAATTTTGCTTTGTATTATTGTCAATTATCAAGTGAGTTAGAACTCCTTATAGGAAATGTCTATGTGCCGCCCCTTTACTCTCCATACTATGTACAGGAGATCTGGATGGTAATGAGTGAGGCAATGATCTCTGCCCAAAGGAAATTCCCTGAGGCGACTCTATTCGTGGGAGGGGATTTTAATACCAGATTAGGGAATCCTGCCCAAACTCGAGATGAGCCGAGTACGGGGGAGGATGGTTTGTACCACCACCCCCTTCCTCGCCATTCTCGAGATGGTTTGATGGGGGGGTGGAAGGAGGATATGGACAATCTACTCCATAATTTGGATTTAGTTGTGCTTAATGGGCGAACCCCGGGTGATGAAATAGGGGATTTTACTTTTCATTCTGGAGCTGGATCCAGTGTTATAGATTATTTTCTAACAACCTATAGCGGATTAGATTCTGTCATCAAGTTAGAGGTCATTCCTAGACCTGAAACATGCCACTTTCCATTGGCATTGGAAATAAGGAAAGATCGAGAAGGAAATTTAGGGACGGTTATTGATAAGACCCAGGGAAGTAAGCTTATAACTCGCCCCAAAACCCAGGCAGAGGTTAAAAGGGCATGTGATGAGTTTGTTAAATCCCCGGAGGTAATGGAGATTTGCTCGTTAATTCCCCTGCATGAGAAAGGAGACCTGGCTTGGTACAGTAAACTCATGGCTTTGTTAGAGGAGAGGACCACCCGGATAATTCATGTGAATTCATTCTCCAAGGTAAACAAAAATTTCCCTTCATGGTTCGATGTAGAATGCCGGACCGAAAGAAGGGTGCTTAGAGCTATTGCCCGGCGCCTCAAATTAGTACCCTCAAAGACTAACCGGAGGAGGTTGGTAGCCCAAAGGAAATATTACCAGAATTTGTTGACCAGAAAGAAGGATTTATTTTATAAGGCACAGTGGCAGGAGCTCCACAAGGCAGCAGTAACAAAGAATTTAACAAAATTTTGGTCCATGGTGCGTGCACTTGGCAGGGATGGAAAGGGGACCTTTGCTATTCCCATAGAGGTTAAAATCTGGGAACAATTTTATGGCACCTTATATTCTGATTCGATTGGGGTGGATGATCATTTAAGTAGAGGGACTTACCAGCGGTTTGATGGATGGCCTCCAGTGGCCCCAGAGTATGTAGAAAATCTAATAAGGAATTTAAAAGTGGGGAAAGCCCCAGGTCCTGATCGGGTGACTGCTGAGATCCTTAAGCAAAATCCATCTTGGTGGGCAAATATTTTGGCCCCCCTGTTTTCAGAAGTAAATGAAACAGGTAGGATGCCAGAGGCATGGTTAAGGAGTATTCTGATACCAATATTTAAAAAGGGGGATCGGTCATTGCCATCTAATTATCGGCCGATTAGTTTACTAAGTATAATTGGGAAATTATATTCTCGTCTTCTTCTGTCTAAATTAGATTCATGGATTCAAGATGCTGATCTTATAGCCCCGGAACAGGCAGGTTTCATGGCAGGTAGAGCTACAGATGATCATGTGATGGTACTGACAGCTCTTATTGCCAAATATACAGCTAATAAAGGGAAGCTCTTCTTAGGGTTTATGGATTTAGAGAAGGCTTTTGATTCTGTCTCTAGAGAGCGCCTTTGGGTAAAATTAAGCCTTCTTTCCATTGAACCACGTCTTTTGTTCCTGTTAATCAAATTACATACTGGGAACTCGCTCCAGGTCAAGGTAAACTCCTTGGGGGAGCTATCAGCTTCAGTGCCAGTAGAGCGAGGGGTGCGACAGGGGTGTCTACTGGCTCCAGCTCTTTTTAATCTCTATTTGAATAACGTAGTTCGACACATGGAGAGCAGAGATACCCACGCGCCCCGTATAGGTCAGAGGTGCTTGTCAATAATGCTTTATGCAGATGACACTGTTTTGGTGTCTCAAACACCGATTGGCCTTAGGAGACAGCTGGCCCTCTTTGGGGATTATTGTACCAAAGAAAATTTGAGGATTAATTATCCAAAATCAAAGGTTCTTGTGGCAGGTCAAGGAAGAGCTAAACCTCTACAATTCTGGCATATAAATGGGGAAGGCATCTCTCAGGTATCTAAATTTAAATACCTGGGAGTAGTTTTCGATGCTAATACTAAATGGAACTCCCATCTTGCGCATGTGAAATTACAGGCTAGACAATCATCAACAGCAATTATAAAGTTCTACTTCTCTCGAGGAGGTAGAATGGTGGCTCCAGCACTTGCCCTTTTTGGGGCAAAGGTTCTTAGCCAGGCCTTATATGCGGCCCCAATATGGTCTTTGGATTCAATTGATAATCTGGAGTCTATCCAGAATTGTTTTTTGACCTCCCTGCTCGGTATTCCGGGTAGCACCCCGCAGGTTATTGCTAGAACTGAAACGGCTTCCCTGCCTGTGAAGGCGCAAGCATTGCAGAGGATAATTAACTACTGGATGAAGGTGGTGGGTCAGCCAAAGTTCGAGAAATCCCTGCTGGGTTTGGCCAACTCTGCAGGTCTATTAAATCCCTGGTTGGCCCAGGTTATGCATCAGATCCACCTATTGGGATTCTCCTTTGAGGTATGGGAGAAAGTGGGCCCCAGGGTATTTAAAAAATTAGTCCGGCAGAGGATTAGGGACCAATCTTGCCAACTGGAAGGGGCCCTGTTAGCGGCGCAGAAGGCCGCCCCAGGGATTGTTCCTCTTGACGTAGCGCGATTAGAGCTGTCTTATCTTTTTAGATGGCATGACCCAAACAAAAGAATAGCATATACTAGGCTTCGTATGCATACCTTCCCCTCTGCCTCTCTGGAAGGAAGATATCAAGGTATCCCTCATGAGCAGCGGAAATGTTTATTGTGTGATACTGGTAAGGAAGATACTGTTTCCCACATTCTTCTTGAATGCCCTGCCTTATTGGAATTTAGAATTAAATATTTATCTGGTGTTATCCCTACTGTTGCAGGGATCTCTGAATTAATGATTCTTGAGGTATTGCTCAGCCCCTATGATTCTATTACGACAAAGGCAGTGGCTACTTTTGCTCGCCAAGTTATGATCTTTCGTGATCATGTTCTCTCAAGGATCTGATTTTTGGATTGAATTCTTTCAAGATTCCAAGTGGTGGTAACCTATGTTTTGAAGATTCCTGTTGGTTGATTTATTTTATTGAAAATGATTACTGATTGCTATATTTATGTATTTTATTTTGTATTCTATTCTGTATTATACTGTTTTATATATATTGTTTTGTGATAGCTGCGGCTAAACAATAAAGATAAGATTATATATATAACCCATCCCACCCACCCATCACCCATCTCCGTCACCAAATGCCTGGTGGGACAGCCAGGTCTTGCATCTTCATTGAAAGAAGGGAGGTCTGGAGCCAACCAGGTCTCCACCAGAAGAGTTCCATAGCCTAGGTGAAGAATGCCTTTTACATAGTTGCCCCCAAGATACCCGGGGGACCGCCAAGAAGGTGTTCCCGACTGACTGCTGGGGCTGCTACAGGGCCTGGGGAATGAGGCGATCCCACAGGTAGGCAGGGCCCAAGCTGTTTAGGGCTTTATCAGTCAAAACCAACACCTTGAAAGGGGCCCGCAAAACTAGGCAGCCAGTGCAGCAAATGGAGCACTGGTGTAATGTGCTCATTGTGACCCATTCCTGTAAGGAGACGTCCACCATATTATGCATCAGCTGCAGCTTCCAGACCATCACCATGCATAGTCCCACATAGAGCGTGTTACAGTAGTCCTATCTCGAGGTAATGAAAGCATGGATTATAGTAGCCAGGTCAGAGTCTGAGATACATGGCCAAAACCACCATACCAGATGTAGTTGGCAGAAAGTGCTCCTCACCACAGCATTCACCTGGACATCCAGGTGGAACCGGGTATCGAGGAGCACTCCCAGACTGTGAACCTGGGAAACCAATGGAGGATGAACCCCATCAATAACAGGAGACATCACACCCATTGCCTTAACCACTAGTATCACCTCCATCTTGTCAGGATTCAGCTTCAGTTGGCTCACCCTCATCCAGTCCCCCACAACCACCAAGCATCGGGTAAGTATTGAGACTGCACGGTCTGAGTCAGATGAAAATAAGAGGTAGAGCTGGTTATCAGCATATTTATTTATTTATTTATTTATTAATAAAATTTAGATGCCACCCCCTCTTGCTAAAAGCCACTCAGGGCAGCTAACAACATATTGATGACACCGAACATCAAACCTTCTCATGACCTCACCCAGCAGCTGCATGTACATGTTGAACAGGAGAGGGGACAAAATAAAAATTTGCAGGACTCCACACAAGAGGTCCTGAGGAGATGAAGAACAATCCCCCAGCACTACCTGCTCAGTTCTTCTTGCCAGAAATGAGCAGAACCAGTCAAAGACAATTCCGTCCACCCTGGCCTGGTCCCGCAAGTGAGTCACCAACATCTCATGGTCATCAGTATCAAAAGCAGCTGACAGATCTAATAAAATCAACAGGGTCGATCGAACCCAATCTAATTCTCAGTGGACGTCATCAACCAAAGCCACAAGTGCAGAATCAGTACCAAAACCCAAGTGAAATCTGGACTGTGAGGGATCAAGGAAACTGATGCCAGTCAGATGGTCCAGCAACTGCTGAGTCACAACTCATTCAATGGTCTTCCCTAAAAAAGGAAGATTAGAGACAGGGCAATAACTGGCAAGGGTGTGAATGTCAAGTGATAGTTTCTTGATCAGAGGTCGCACCACTGCCTCCTTGAGGCAGCTCGGCACTCTGCCCTCCCGAAGGAAGACATTTCCTGTATGTAGATGTTTGGGGGATGGAGCCCTTGTCATGGTCTGACCATTACCTCCTTAAGGCGTGCATCCTGACGCATGTCAGCCCCCAATGGGATGCAGGACTTATTAGATCGGTCGGCCTCTGGAGACTTATGGAACCGGATCGGTTCCGGAATGCTCTGGGTGAGTTTCCCCTGGACCTTGACACCCGCTCTGTCAATGATCTCATAGCCTTCTGGAACACCTTGTTGGCCGAGACCATTGACAGNCCTGGACCTTGACACCCGCTCTGTCAATGATCTCATAGCCTTCTGGAACACCTTGTTGGCCGAGACCATTGACAGAGTGGCTCCCAGGTGTCCACTGCCCTCCTGAGTCTTCCACAGGTCTCCTTGGTTTACTGAGGGCTTGTGGTGCTTGAAGCAGCAGAGCAGGCGGTTGGAGCGATGGTGGCGGTGGACTTGCAATGAGTATGATTGATTACAGACTAAGAGCAGTTTAAAGGCCTACACTGTGTAGGGATGGGCGAACGCATTTCGGATGTTCAGAGTTCAGACCGACTTCAGTCTGTTTGGACGTCCGAACCAAACATCCGAACCGAACTCTCGAATGACCGAACAGTTCGGTTGTGTTTGGATGAGTTTGGATGAGTTCAGGGGCAGGAAAAACATCTTTTCAGGGGGGAAAAAAAGCAAGTTTCAGTTTCGTTTAAGTTTCAGTTTTGGCTTTGTTTCGGTTTCAGTTTCGATAGTGCTATTTTTGACTGTTCGGCCAACACAAACTCGGCTGAACCGAACCATCGAACCCGAACTCAGGTTTCGATCCGAACGACCGAACATCCAAACATCCGAACTGCATTCTGTTCGCCCATCCCTAATGCTGTGGCGGTGCAGGCAGCAAAGAAGCAGTTCTTTGCTGCCCTTATTGCATCGGCAAAGTCACGTCCAGCGGAGCTTTTCCAGGTGGTGAAAGATTTGGTCAGTCCTGCCTGTCTCCATCTGGACCTGGAGAAATCCAGTGACCATTGTGACCGGTTCATCAAATACTCTGTAGATAAGATCACTCGCACCCGATTTCGGTTCCGCAGTTATTGCAGAGGATAATCTTGGGGCTATGAATGCCCCATCCTGTCCTGTTTTGTGGGATCGGTTTCAGATGGTATCGCCTGCCAATGTGGAGTCCTTGTTGGTATCTGTTCATGCCACCACTTATGAACAAGATCCTTGCTCGTCCTGGCTCATGAAAGCCAGTCAGGAGATGTTACGGCCGTTGCTGACTGGGGTGGTTAGTGCTCCCTTAGGGAAGGCAGGGTGCCTGAATGCCTGAAGGAGGCTGTGGTTAGGCCCCTGCTCAAGAAACCATCACTTGACGCTGATGCTCCTGCCAGTTATCGGCCTGTCTCTAACCTTCCCTTTTTAGGTAAGGTTATTGAACAGGCTGTGGCATGGCAGCTCCAGGAACATCTGGATCACACTGGTTTCCTTGATCCATCTCAGTCCGGGTTTCAGCCTGGGTATGGTACGGAGACTGCACTGGTGTCCTTGGTTGATGATATCCATCTGGCGTTGGACCAGGGTCGTAAGACCTTACTGGTCCTGCTAGACCTATTGGATGCATTCAAAACAGTCGATCATGACGTGTTGGTGACTCGCCTGTGATAATGTGCCGGGATTGGTGGGACGGTCTTGGACTGGTTTCGTTCTTTCCTGGCCAGGAGAACTCACCGGGTGGTCTTGGGGGAGTGTATGTCTTCCCCCTGGGACCTCACATGTGGAGTCCCACAGGGTGCCATTCTGTCCCCCCTCTTATTTAACATCTATATGCAGCCATTAGGGGAGATCATGAGAGGGCTTCAGGGCATGCAGTGTCATCAGTATGCTGATGACACTCAGCTCTACCTCTCTTTTTCCATCGACCCAGACCATGCAGTCTCTTTATTTTCCCAGTGCCTGTCGGCTGTGGGGGCTTGGATGATGTTGAGCCATCTGCAGCTGAATCCTGACAAGATGGAGGTGATGTTGGTGGGTGAGGGCCTAGGGGACCTGGGAGTGGTTGAATCTCCTCGTTGGGGGTTCACCCTCCCATGGTCCCGCAGGTACAGAGTCTGGATGTACTCCTCGATTCATGACTCAACCTGGAATCTCAGGTTGTGGTAGTGGCAGGGAGTGCATTTCGGCAGTTACATCTTGTCCAGTGGCTTCGGCCATATCTCTCAGACTCTGACCTTGCCACTGTCATCCATGCCTTCATCACCTTGAGCCTGGATTACTGCAATGCGCTCTATGTGGGAATGCCTGAGAAGCTGTTCTGGAGGCTGCATCTGGTGTAGAATGCTGTGGCCCATCTCCTTACTGGGGAGGGCCGTACGGAGCACTTGACACCTGTGCTCCGGGCTCTGCACTGGCTGCCTATAAAGCACTGGGATAGGTTCAAGGTGGTGGTTTTGACCTATAAATCCCTTCACAGTCTGGGCCCTGCCTATCTCTGGGATCGCCTCCCCATGTGCCCGTGCAACCCCTGAGATCGTCCGTGTAGGCCTTTTTGGAGGTTCCCCGGGCGAGACAGGTGGCCACTGATGTGAGATATTTTTCGGTGGCTGCCCCTGTGCTGTGGAATTCACTCCCAGAGGAGGTTTGGTTGGTCCCCACCCTCCTGTCATTTTGATGTTTGTGTAAGACCTGGTTGTTCTGCCAGGCCTTTGGTGGGGGGAGGGGGGTTTGGGAGGAAGGGTGAGTTTTTATGATTTGTTTTAAAATTTGTAAATTTATTTTATGTTGTTCACCACCCCAAGCTGCCTTTGGGCAAGAGGGGCGGAATATAAATTTTAAATAAAAAAATAAATAAATTTACCACCCGCACCAGAAACAGCCCTAACATCTCCTGGCTGCCCATAACCAGCCAGGACGAGCATGGATCCAGGTAACAAAAGATGTCTTTGACATCCTCAAGAGCATCCTCCACATCAGAGGGTGACACCCACTGAAAATGATCTCATGAAACCAGACAAGGCAGGGCTTCCACAGCCTTTGGTTCTCCCATTGTATACAGTGCAGCGTTGAAGTTGTGGTGAATCCAGGTGATTTTTATCTGCAAAATAATCAACAAACAAGTCACAGCGGGCTTCCGATGGTTCAGGTTCCAGGTGGAGGGTAGGGATGAGTGAACAGAATGCGGTTCGGATGTTGGGCTATTCGGTCGTTCAGTTCAAAACCCAAGTTTGGGTTTGATGGTTCGGTTCAGCCAAGTTCGGGTTGGCTGAATTTGGCTGAACAGTCAAAAACAGCACTACCGAAACTGAAACAAAACCAAAACTTGGCCGAAACTGAAACCGAAACTTAATAGAAAATTAAACTGAATCTCCCCCCTGCCCCGAAAAGATGTTTTTCCTGCCCCCGAGCTCATCTGAACTCATCCAAACACAGCCGAACTGTTCAGCCATTCAAGAGTTTGGTTCAGTTCGGACATCTGAACAGACCGAGTTCGGTCTGAACTCCAAATATCCGAACTGCGTTCACCCATCCCTTGTGGAGGGAGGACGGACTGACCAGCCCCCTCACCGCCTGGAGAAGCTCTGTTGGATGAGACTTTGAAGATGCTATAAGCGTAGCAGAGAATTCCTTCTTTCCTGCCTGCATAGCCATGGCATAGGCTTGTAAAGTGGCTCTATGTCGCAATTAGTCAGCTTCAGTATGAGATTGGCACCACCGTCACTCCAACCATCACTCCTCCTGCTTTAGATGCCGCAGGTCCTCAGTAAACCAGGGAAATCTGTGGTGCCGATGCTGGGGAAGTGGATGCCTGGGAGCCGTTCCATCAATGGTCTCAGTCAACAAGGTGTTCCAAAAGGTAATGAAATCATCGAGTGGATGGTGGTCAAGATTAGAGGGAAATTCCCCATGGGCATTCTGGAACCCCTCGGGATCTATCATTCTCTGGGGTGGACTGATCAAACTGGTTCCACACCTCTCCAGGGGCTGATGTGTGCGGGGAGACAAGTCTACCGGAGGTAATGATCCATCCATGACAAGGGCTCAGCTAAAACCTCCTCCACCAACAGATCCCCACCTGTAGGCCGGTGGAAAAAAAAATAAAATCCAAGGTATGTCCCCCATCATGTGTCAGGCCGATAACTACTTGAGACAGGCCCATGGTTGCCATGGCAGTCATGAACTCACTCTCTGCCCCACCAAGACCGGCGTTGGCGTCAATATTGAAGTGTCCCAAGACCAATTTTTTGGGCGACCACAATAACACCACCAACACCAGCTCTGTCAGAATGTGTAGGGATGCTGCCATACAGGTAGGTACACAGTATACCAGCAGCATCCCTAATATGTCTCCTGCCACATCAATCACAAGATGGAGACCCTCAATACCCAGCATCGGTTGCACCGGATACCTCCTGACAGACCATGATTCCCTAAAAACAATAGCTATACGCACACCCTCTGTCCCTCTAGCCATGGCTGATGCTGCATAGAGTACCCGGCTGGAACAAGGTCAGCCAATAGAGGCCCCGACTCAATGTCCAACCAGGTCTCCATGATACATGCAAGGTTGGCCGCATGGTCCAGGGATCAATTCCTGGACAGTTGTAACTTTGTTGACCATCGACCTCGCATTCAACAGCATCTGTTTCGGTCCAGGGTCCCCCCAATCATGAACTACCCTACCACCTGCATGGAGGGAATTGAGGGGGGCAGAAAACCAAGCATCTGTCCTGTCTGAGAGATTGAAAATATCCCCCATCGGGACCATATTTTCCCCACCCCATCATGACCCAATAACTGTGGCCCTCCCCCCAGCAAGCTCCACATCCATACCTCCCCACCCCTGGTTGCCCCACCCGAATGGTGAGGGAGATCCCCACCCTACCCCACCTCCTGCTCTCACCAGGTGGCATAGAAAAACTTTCTTGGGGTCATGATTCCCTCTCACACCAGGAAGCAAGACCCTAACCCGGTCCCTCCCTTCCCCACTCATGCTGGAGTAGGGATAACCACCACCAACATGTTTCCTCCCCTCACCAATCACCCCCAGTAATTACTCCAAATGCCTCCATCCACTGTACTCAACCCACACACACACAACTAGGGGACCCCAGTAGTCCCCTCTGTCCAGAACACACAATTCCCCCTAGCCACTCTGGTCTCCAACTAAGAGCCACACTAAAGGCCCTTTTGGCACTGGATCTTTGGCATGCAGCCTGTGGTGCATGGCCTGAGGCCCCACCACAGGACAGGCCTCTCTTCACTCACTCCCTGCCCGGAAGTCCTGGCTTGCTTGGGGAGCCCTGCCCCTGCCCCCTCCTTCCACAGGGGAGGGGGGTTGTTGGTCCCTGGGGCCTGAGCAGTTGTTGTCTCCTGGGTGTGGGGGTTTGCCAGCACAGAGGCCCCATATTTCTGGCAGCAGCTGCAGCTACAAGTGGGCAAGGCAGCAGCGACAGTGGCTGTCTCTGTGGCTGCAGGGCAGGCTGCTCTTCACTCCCTCCCTGCCCGGGAGTCCTGACCTACTCAGGGAGCCCTAGCCCCACCCCCACAGGGAAGGGGGTTTGTTGGTACCTGGGGCCTGGGCAGGTACCAACTACTTTTTAAAGTTTTTAAATGGAAGAAAACTTTTAGGCTGCATTCTCACAAGACACTAAGTCCACAAAAATCTCTTCCCCCACTTTTTTTTTTTAATTGTGTGAAATGTTTAGGCTGTCGGCTGCTGTGGATGTAATGTATGTTTAATCAAGTGGGAGACCAAGGATGCATTCTCACAAGACCAAAAAACAGGAGAACCTGTTTCCTTGCATTCTTTTGAAATGTGTGAATAGGATGCCTAATTTTTAATTCACGAATAACCCAAAAGTGTTAGCGCTCAAACCACGTTTTAACAATGGTGATAATTCCTTGTTGTGCACTTCTCGTAGCATGGGAAGGGACTATCCCCATTTTACTCCACCTCACACATAGCTAGTGCCCAATAATGCAGCACAGCATTATAGGATTGCTAGCAGTGGCTATGGCAATACCCATGGCAAAATTTAGAGCAGGGGAAGCAATTTGTAAAAAAAACCAAGGCACAATAGTTATCTCCCACAGGAAATGAAAAATGTAAGAGAAGAGATGCATTTGAATGTGACCCAGTCACCACAGTTTAGCAACACGTCAATTCCCTTACACACTTTTTTCATAATGTGTGAAGTAGAGCTGCACCAAATAGCCAAACAAATGCATGTGTATTTCTGAGTTTCTAAGGATTGGGCCTGAGTGTCTGGCCGCTCCTTGGAAACTCAGTGAATACTCGAACTTGGACAGTTGGCAGGAAGGGAGGGCAGAGGCATTGAAGAGAGCAGGGAGCATAAAACTCACCCAAAAAGCAGAGGGAGGTGGCTTGTCATTGTAGAGTGGGGGCGCTAATGCTCTTTCTCCCCAAGAGAACATTAGAACACAGCAGCCTCACTCCAGAGCTGCACACCAGTTCCCTCCATCTCCAGGTGAGTTTTCTGAGCATTGGGAAGGGGCAGGGCAGGGAGGCAGGGAGGCAGGAATTGGGGTCAGGAGGGGGGGACAGAAGGAAGCAGGCAGGGAAGGGGGTCACAAATTCACCCTAAAAGTGGAGGAAGCTGTTTTTTTCTCTGTAAGCATGTTCTCTAATGGTCTCTGGGAACATGCTGGGAAATGTAGCCCAGATCATGCTCCCAGAGAGCCAGCCACAGCTGCTGTTCTAATGGTAGAGGTGTGCACCAGGAACCCATGTCGTTATTCATTTTTGTTTTTCATTTTTGTTATTTAAATCTTTTCTTTTCATTTTGTAAATATCAAAATGTTTGTTTTCGTTTGTGCTTTTGTTTTCGATGCCCATTGGTTTCCATGGAAAACACATTTTAGGCTGTAACTGTTTTTCATTCTTTTCGGATGAAACTTGGAGGGATTGTACTCACAATGGAAGCTATTATTTGTGTCAAATTTCAGAAAGATTGAATAATGGAATCCGATTTTATAAGCAGTTGAATTGTGTTATTTTGCAAAGATCTGCATATACATTCCTGGCTATAACTTCTTTGTCTCCCATCTAATGGGATGAAATTTGGCAAATGCATACCCCTCCCCAATTTTATTATCTATGCTAACTTTAAAAAGGATTGGATAAAGGGTTCTGATGGTATAAGCAATTAACTTATAAATGAATGTGTGACTGTAACATCTTTGTAGTCCAGCCAGTGTACATGAAATAGCATAGTATAACATAGTGTTTTATTTATATCCCGCACTCCCTCGGACACCCGACTTGAGGTGGCTTACACAGCAGTAAATACAATCCCAGGTATTTTCCCACACAGGAGACCCAGTATAACAACATAAGAGCAATACATAATAAATCAGCATAATAAAGAAGCAGCAATACATAATAAATCAGCAGCAACAATATATAATAAGTCAGCAGACTCAACAAAATCCCTTACTGATAATTCCATTCTACCAACTCTTTATAATCCAGCCGTTGGTCCCACAACTAATCCTTTCTGTCCCTTGCTGCCACCAAGGGACATTCCACCTAACTCCCCCCTCTCTCACTGGGGAGAGTCAGCTGCACCCTCCTCTTCATCAGTTTCCAATATTACCCCCCAAACAATACATAAATTAACAAAGTTTCCCCCCTCCGCCTCCTGACCCAGCCAGGGCAGGCTCCTTTGACCGTGCCCCTTTGACCCACGCCCTGAGCACATGCCTCCGGCATGGCCTCCGGCCACTCCCGATGTTAAGGGAAGCGGCCTGGAAATTGACATGGCCAGGCCCACCCCTGCAAGGGTGGGGGGGAGTGAAACAAGTCCCGCGGCTCCTAGCTCTTTGAAACGGGCCCCCCCCGACCACACAGCGAAGTCCCATCCTTATCTTTAAAGGCAGGGGGAGGGGTTCCACAGCGCCGCTGCCATCAGGTCTCTCCCGGCTGAACTCCCCTCTCTCCTGCATGCTTCTGACAATTCCAAACTCTCCCTGGCCGCTCCTGATGTTAAGGGAAGCGGCCCAGAAATTGATATGGCCAGGGCAGGGCTGTATTGAATTGAAATGTGGCAGGGCTGTATTTCCCACCTTCATGATCCTTCAGGGTCCTGTAAATCTGGAAGCATGCAATAATTGGCCAGTGAATGTGTCTGTCAATCTGTTTCGGTTGATCCCCATCCTCCCTCCTACAGCCAAATATCAGAAGGATTGGATAAACAGTCCTGGTGGTATAAGAAATTAACTTATAAAAGTATGTCTGACTGTAACATCTTTTTAATCTAGCCAGTGTACATGAAATATGGCAAGGCTGTATTTCCCACCTTCAGGATCATCTCACCCAAATATCAGAAATGTGTAATAAAGGGTGCCAATTTTATATGCCTGCACAGCATATGCAGAGAATGAGGCTGTGCCAGTGATTCTCTTACATGTCACTCTGGTATAAGATCTGTTTGTGATGCCAACTGGCTAGCATAAATGCCAACCAAATATCCTCATTCTGTGCTGTGACCACCACAGCTTCTCTCTCCCATTTGTTCCTGTGAAGTTGGAAGCATCTGCTTAGGGAAGAGCCAAGAGAGATTCTCTTATGTCCTCTGTCACAGTGCTTCAGGATGTGATTGTGATGATAATTGGCCAGCCTGGATGTATAAAACATGTCTCCTGATTCCTGGGATGCTATCCCCAAAGTTCCAGTTATGTCCCTTCTATGCCCGCCTCAGGACCGCCCCCTATGCCCTCCTCGAAGTCACCACCAATTAGTCCTATAAAGCTGGAAGCATGCAATAATTGGCCAGTGAATGTGCCTGTCAGTCTGATGGGTAGCTACCAATTCTCCCTCCTACAGCCTCTCTCCCCCTGCCATGCCAGGTGCCTGACTCTGACTGGCACTGCATTTATTTATTTACTTATTTTTTAAAGCATTTAGTATGCCGCCTCTCCTGCCACAGGCATCTCGGGGCGGCTCAAAACAATATAAATTCACAATTAAAATCATAAAACTATAAAACATATTATTACACCCCCATCCATCTCCTCCCACCCCCACCCTCCACTCCCTACCCATCTACCCTGCAAAACACCTGGTGGTACAGCCAGGTCTTATAACTTTTATGAAAGGAGGGAAGGTCTGGGGACAGATGCACCCTCGCCTGAAGAGAGTTCCACAGCCTTGGTGTTGTCACCGAGAACACCCTCCCCTGTGTGGCCCTCCGGAAGACTCGGGGGACCACAAGGAGGGCATCCCCCAATGACCACAAGGCCGTTCCAGTAGCCAGAGGGTGAGGAGGTCTCGCAGTTAGGCAGGGCCCAGACCATTTAGGGCTTTAAAGGTTAAAACCAACACCTTGAATCAGGCTCAGAAGACTATTGTCAGACAGTGCAGAGAACAGAGCACAGGTGTGATGTGCTCCCGGCAGCCCTGTCCCACCAAGAGATGGGCTGCTGCATTTTGCACCAGCTGCAGCTTCCAGGTCATCAGCATGGGTAGCCCCACTTAGAGTGCGTTACTATAGTTTAGTCTAAAGGTGATGAAAGCGTGGATGATGGTGGCCAGGTCAGACTCCAAAACATACGGCCTAAGCTGACGTATCACATGTAGTTGGCAAAAGGCACTCCATGCCACAGCCTCCACCTGGGCATCCAGGTGGAGGTGCACATCAAGGAGTACCTCCAGACTCCGCACCTTGGGAACAAATGGAGGACAGACCCCATAAATGATGGGGGCCGTTAACTCCATCGCCTTCCCTACTAGTATCACCTCTGTCTTGTCAGGATTCAGCTTCAGTTGATTAGCCCTCATTCAATCCCCCACAGCCATCAGACACCGAGTAAGCACAGAGACTGTGGGGTCTGGGTCAGTTGAAAAGGAGAGGTGTAGCTGAGTGTCATCAGCATATTGGTGATACCATACACCAAACCTCCTGATAACCTCACCGAGAGATGCATATATACATTGAACAAGAGAGGGGACAACACCAAACCCTGCAGGACACCACACATGAGGTCTCGGTATGATGAAAAACAGTTCCTAAGGACCACTCATTGGGTTCTCCCAGTCAGGAATGAGCGGAACCATTCAAGAACAGTCCAGCTCACCCCTGCACAGTCCCGCAGGTGAGCTACCAACATCTCGTGATCAACCGTATCAAAGGCAGCTGACAGACCTAATACGACCAACAGGGTCGAATGGCCCCGGTCCATCTCCTGGCGCTGATCATCCACCAAGGCCACAAGTGCAGTCTCCATGCCATAGCCTGGATGAAAATCCCAACTGCGAGGGATCAAGAAAACTGACATGGTCAAGATGACCCTGCAACTGCTAAGCCACCACCCGCTCAATAACCTTCCCTAAAAAGGGGAGGTTAGAGACAGGTCGACAGCTGGCAAGGGAGTCAACATCAAGCGATGGTTTCTTGAGCAGAGGCCACTCCACCACCTCTTTGAGACAGTCTGGCACTCTACCCTCCCGGAGGGAGGCATTGAGCACCCCCACCAGCAGCAGACCCATTGTTTCTTTGCAAGATTTAATTAGCCAAGATGGGCATGGATATAATTCACAAGAGGTAGCCCTAACAGCCCCAAGGGTCTCGACCGCATCAGCGGGTGTCACCGACTGAAATTGATCCCATAAGACCAGACAAGGCATGACTTCCATAACCTCTGGTTTGCCTAGTGTAATAAGTGCAGCGTCGAAATCATAGTGAATCTGAGCTATTTTATCCACAAAATAATTCACAAACCTATCACATCGTGCTGTAGAGGACTCCACTTTAGGGTGGAGGGAGGCTGCACTGACCTGCCCCCACTGACCTGCCCCCACACCACCTGGAAAAGCTCCGCTGGGCTTTTTTCGCTGCCCTCATAGCCTCGGCATATGCTCGTAAACTAGCTCTATGCTGCAATCTGTCCACTTCAGTATGATATCAATGCCACAGTTTCTCCAACTGCTGCCTTTCTAGCTTCAGCACTCGCAGCTCCTCTGAAAACCATGGGGGCCTGCGGTGTTGTTGCCTGGGAAGTGGACGTCTAGGAGCCATCCGATCAATGGACTCAGTCAACAGAGTGTTCCAAAGTGCGACGAGGTCATTGATGAGATGGTCGTTGAGGTCAGAGGATAACTCCCCGAGGGCCAACCGGAACCATTCCGGTTCCATTAGCCTCTGGAGGTGAACCATTTGAATTGGCTCCACACCCTTCTGGGGGAAGACATATGATAAGAGAGAGGTCAGTAGGAGATAATGATCCAACCATGACAAGGGCACCATTGATATCTCCCCCAATAGCGGACCCCCTGCCTCAAGGCCGGTGCAAAACATGAGATCGACAGACCCATGGTTGTCATGGTGGCCATGAACTCATGCTCCGCCCCCCTGAGATCGGTGTCAGTGTGGATGTTGAGATCCCCCCATACTAATGCCTTTGGGGACTGCAACACCACCGTCACTACCACCTCTGCCAGAGCATGTAGAGAAGCTGTCGTACAGGTTGGTGCACAGTATACAAGCAGCACCCCCAAACTGTCCCCCACCAAATCAAACACCAGATGAAGAGCCTCAATTCCTACCATGGTTTGCACCAGATATCTCCTAACGGACCATCATTCTGTAAAAATCATAGCTACACCCCCCACCCCCACCCCATCCCTCTGACCGTGGCTGATGCTGCACGGAATATCCAGCCAAAAAAAGGTTAGCCAAGACAGGCCCCGGCCCCCGACTCAAGGTCCAGTCAGGTTTCTGTAATGCCCGCAAGACCGACTGCACAATCAAGGACTAATTCCTGGATAGTTGTTGCCTTGTTAACCACCGACCTTGCATTCAACAGCATCAGCGAAGGGTCAGGGGTCCTCTGATCTCAATTCCCCTGTCTAGCCACTAAGGGGTGGGTGAGCGGGACCTGCACCAGGCACCTGTCTGGCTTCACTGATCTTATACCACCCCATTTACACGCATATCTCCCCCATCCTATCACAACCCCAATTGCTGCACCACCACCCCAGC
>QEPC01012689.1:254453-274963 GCA_003113815.1 Sphenodon punctatus
GGTATGATGAAAAACAGTTCCTAAGGACCACTCATTGGGTTCTCCCAGTCAGGAATGAGCGGAACCATTCAAGAACAGTCCAGCTCACCCCTGCACAGTCCCACAGGTGAGCTACCAACATCTCGTGATCAACCGTATCAAAGGCAGCTGACAGACCTAATACGACCAACAGGGTCGAATGGCCCCGGTCCATCTCCTGGCGCTGATCATCCACCAAGGCCACAAGTGCAGTCTCCATGCCATAGCCTGGATGAAAATCCCAACTGCGAGGGATCAAGAAAACTGACATGGTCAAGATGACCCTGCAACTGCTAAGCCACCACCCGCTCAATAACCTTCCCTAAAAAGGGGAGGTTAGAGACAGGTCGACAGCTGGCAAGGGAGTCAACATCAAGCGATGGTTTCTTGAGCAGAGGCCACTCCACCACCTCTTTGAGACAGTCTGGCACTCTACCCTCCCGGAGGGAGGCATTGAGCACCCCCACCAGCAGCAGACCCATTGTTTCTTTGCAAGATTTAATTAGCCAAGATGGGCATGGATATAATTCACAAGAGGTAGCCCTAACAGCCCCAAGGGTCTCGACCGCATCAGCGGGTGTCACCGACTGAAATTGATCCCATAAGACCAGACAAGGCATGACTTCCATAACCTCTGGTTTGCCTAGTGTAATAAGTGCAGCGTCGAAATCATAGTGAATCTGAGCTATTTTATCCACAAAATAATTCACAAACCTATCACATCGTGCTGTAGAGGACTCCACTTTAGGGTGGAGGGAGGCTGCACTGACCTGCCCCCACTGACCTGCCCCCACACCACCTGGAAAAGCTCCGCTGGGCTTTTTTCGCTGCCCTCATAGCCTCGGCATATGCTCGTAAACTAGCTCTATGCTGCAATCTGTCCACTTCAGTATGATATCAATGCCACAGTTTCTCCAACTGCTGCCTTTCTAGCTTCAGCACTCGCAGCTCCTCTGAAAACCATGGGGGCCTGCGGTGTTGTTGCCTGGGAAGTGGACGTCTAGGAGCCATCCGATCAATGGACTCAGTCAACAGAGTGTTCCAAAGTGCGACGAGGTCATTGATGAGATGGTCGTTGAGGTCAGAGGATAACTCCCCGAGGGCCAACCGGAACCATTCCGGTTCCATTAGCCTCTGGAGGTGAACCATTTGAATTGGCTCCACACCCTTCTGGGGGAAGACATATGATAAGAGAGAGGTCAGTAGGAGATAATGATCCAACCATGACAAGGGCACCATTGATATCTCCCCCAATAGCGGACCCCCTGCCTCAAGGCCGGTGCAAAACATGAGATCGACAGACCCATGGTTGTCATGGTGGCCATGAACTCATGCTCCGCCCCCCTGAGATCGGTGTCAGTGTGGATGTTGAGATCCCCCCATACTAATGCCTTTGGGGACTGCAACACCACCGTCACTACCACCTCTGCCAGAGCATGTAGAGAAGCTGTCGTACAGGTTGGTGCACAGTATACAAGCAGCACCCCCAAACTGTCCCCCACCAAATCAAACACCAGATGAAGAGCCTCAATTCCTACCATGGTTTGCACCAGATATCTCCTAACGGACCATCATTCTGTAAAAATCATAGCTACACCCCCCACCCCCACCCCATCCCTCTGACCGTGGCTGATGCTGCACGGAATATCCAGCCAAAAAAAGGTTAGCCAAGACAGGCCCCGGCCCCCGACTCAAGGTCCAGTCAGGTTTCTGTAATGCCCGCAAGACCGACTGCACAATCAAGGACTAATTCCTGGATAGTTGTTGCCTTGTTAACCACCGACCTTGCATTCAACAGCATCAGCGAAGGGTCAGGGGTCCTCTGATCTCAATTCCCCTGTCTAGCCACTAAGGGGTGGGTGAGCGGGACCTGCACCAGGCACCTGTCTGGCTTCAATGATCTTATACCACCCCATTTACACGCATATCTCCCCCATCCTATCACAACCCCAATTGCTGCACCACCACCCCAGCGCGGGCCCCCAGCCTCATCCCCCCTTTGATTTTTCCCCCATGGCTGCAGGGGAAACCACCCACCACACCAACACCCTCATACCCCCTACCCCCATCTGCCACAGAGGGGCAACCCGCTTTTGGCCCCTCCAGACTGGAAATCCATTGCCGAGCTGAGCACCAGTCCCACCTCCCTCTTCCAACAAGGGGAGGTGGCGGATGACACCTGAGCTGGGCAGCTCATGCCCCGTCGGAGGCCAAATCCCCTTCTCGGTGGCAGCAGTGGCGGTGGAAGCCACAGCAACGGTGGCGTCAGCAGAAGCAAGATGAGGTCCTGGGGGGATTGAATCCACACCCAGGCCAGGCAGCAGGCGGCTTTTGGCTCCACCGGGCCGGAGGTCCTTTGCCAAGCTAAGCAAAAATGCTTAGAGCTGCTTGCATTGATCTCCCTACTCAGGACCTTGCATAACCTTCTACTTCACTTAATCCAGCTCCTGACTGCTTCACTGGCTCCTGTCCATTCTGGCCCCTTTTCCCTCTTTAAAACTAAAAGCATTCCTCCTCCTCAGCTGCCAGAATTTGTGTGGCCTCTTCCAGCCAGCTGCACATGAGCAGAAGGGTTGTGTGGCTATCCTGCTTCTGCACATGTGTCAGGAGGCACCATGATGCATGCACAAAAGAGCTGACAGGGTGCCCTGGATATGGCTGTCCCCAGGCTGCTGCGCATGTGCAAGGAGTGGGTTGCTGATGAAGAGTCATAGTCTGGGGCGTGGCCACTATAAGGCAATGGGTTCCCTTGTGTACTATTTATCTGAATAATGGTCTTCAACAGGACAACCTCATGTGCTCATAAAATTGGGGACCTTAATAAAATTGTTCTGTAGTTTAGCAGAGATGATAGAAAAGGTATGGGATACATTCCTGACAAATGTCTTGTACACAGGATGGAATATAAAAATGTTACAGCCAGAAATGTATTTTTTAGTTAATGGCTTATAACATCAGGACCTTTTATCCAAAGTTTCTGAAATTTGACAGGAATGGCTATCTTGCAGAGCTTAATAATATTCCAAGTTCCATGCAAATTGGATGGAAGGCCAAGATGTTCTAACCACTCAGTTATGTGTATTCAGCTTTTCTTAAATTCACAACATTCAATTGCTTATAAAATCAGTTCCCTTTATCCAATCCTTCCAAAATTTGGTAAACCTAGTGCCCTCTAATGGGCATACAATCTCCCCAAGTTTCATCTGAAATGAATAAGAAACAAAAAGGTTATAGCCAGAAATAAATGTTCATGTTTCCTCCCATTATTTCAAAAACAAAAATTCATTTTCATTTTCATTTTTGTTATTGTTATTTTTTGTTTTTACAATAATAAAAAAGAAAATTTATTTTTTTGTTTTCATTATCATAATAGCAAAAAAAAATTGCACAGCCCTATCTAATGGTCTCTGCCTGGGAGCATGCTGGAAAAGATTTCACAGCATGCTCCCAGAGACCATTAGAGAACATGTTCACAGGGAGCAAAACAGCAGTCCCACTGAACAGTGGTGTGCCAGATCCCTTTGCTTTCCAGGTGAGTTGGCAGGGGACCTGCCCTCCTTCCTGGGGCCCACTGCCCTCTTTCCTCCCCTTGCTCCCTGCTGCTCTTGCTATTCCTCGATGAAGAATTTGTTGAGTACTGAGTGCTGCAGCCAATTCCTCGGTCCACTTGGAACTTGGGGAAATGAATCAAGTGTCAGGATACTCAGTGAAAACCAAGTCATTTCGAGTGGCACATTTCAGCCCTAGTGTGAAGGGTTTAATATTGCTGTCAGTCTTTCTGCATCGTAAGAGTCATGTAGTTCGGGGACAGGTGTGAAGCATCATGGGATTTCTAACAGGAGCCACAACAATAAGGTGGTGATTTTTAAATGTGAAGAGAGAATATGGGAAAAGTTAAAACTTGCAATTCTCCCACACAGAAAACTGAAGAGGTTTGTGTGAATGTACCCCTAGTGTAGACAAGGACAGAATGTGACAAATGTTCTAGTTGAAATGGAAATCCCAAGCATTAAAAACAGGCTTAGAATTCCAGTTCAATGAAACACGTGGGGAAATGCTATCTCCACATCAGTACATTGTATTCTCAAGGTTATTCTTTTCACGCACAGAGAGGCTTAAATAAATCTTCCGGAGACATGACATTCAACTTTGATATAATTATACGCATTGTGTATATGTAAATGCACGTGCTTTGTTGGGTTTTATTACAACAAACACAAAACCGCTATGCTTACTCTTTCACAATCTTATTATCTCCAAGAGATAAAGTGTCAAAACAAAAACAAAACAGAGTTAAATAAAAACATTGCTCTTTATTCCCCCCTTAAGAAATGAAATGTACACGTTTTCTTGTGAACCTTACGTGATAACAAAAAGTAGCATCATAATAATCGCAACAGATAGCGGGAAATGAGTGTTTGCTTAGAAAGAATGTGAACTCTCCCCCTCAATCACATTCAAGATGGTTTGCAAACTTTGACCTTCCTATTTCAATGAGAATTCAAATAGTAGTCCCTGCCTGGAGTGAAATGGAAAATAGGGTTAGAAAATAGTAGCTGAATACACATTTACAACAAAGTGCTGTTTTCAGTTCCTTCAGCTTATCACAGAATGCCTGTCATGTTTATTTCACTCACTCTCCAGTTGTATTGCCAGTCAGAATCCAGCTGAAATGTGGATAACGGACTGATAGTGCAATTATTTGTCTTGACGATGGTTAATAATGGATTGATGAGATGAGTTATTACGCTAATTCTCAATATTAAAATTGCATGATAACAGAGAGGAACCTGCTTACTTCTCATTTCTTACTTCTACCGAAATGGAAACCCCTCTAATTCTTCTGTCTCCAACCAACCTTACCCAAGGAATCTCTTTCACAACCCTAATTTATTTTTGCATATTTCCTGGGTTCTGTGATCACAGTAACAGCCTGACAAGGAGAAGTAAATAAAGACATTATCAAAGGTCATACCATATGTTTCACAATCTCAGCTATGTTAAGGCTTCTTGAGATACATTTTGAATTCCTAAGTAAAGGATGGCCATATACATTTACAATTCACAACCAGACTTGAATATATTTTTCTTTTCCCTCTTACATATAAAAAATCAAAATGATAAATGTCCTTGGAAGACCCCAGTCCAGTTCCAAGTAGCTCATTGTTCCCGGCACAGAAGCCATCTTCAAATTTGGAATTAATTGGGGTAAAAACAGACATAACATTAACTCCATTTTAACATCGCTTTAACGTTACTTATTGCATGTTGCAGGGTTGCATAGGACACCAATACAGCCTGCAACATGCACAAGAAATGTTAAGGCAGTGTTAAAGTGGGGTTAGCGTTATGTCTGTTTTCACTCATAGTATCACTGTTAGAAGCTCCTGAAATGAAGTCTCCTCTGGGGCAAAACACTGAAACTAGATAACAGCACAGAGCAACAAAACACAACCATTTTTTAAAAGCCGGCCATTTCAGCCAAACAAAATAGCAGAGAAGAAGCTTTCAGATAGGCAGAATGCAAGGTCATTACTCAGAGGAAATAGAACTTGGCAATAGCAAAGTCTGGCCCACTTCTTAATTATATGCTGGCTCACCAGATTAACTAGCAACAACCTACCTAATATTTTGGAGTCAGTCCCGGCAGATCTTTTGTTTTGCTGTTGAAGTCCTTTCTCTTTCCAGGAACACATAATGACTGAGCTGTTTCCATGATGTACTTTGCTGTTCTGGGCCCTAAGCATCTCATCAAAATTCAGGTCTTTCTGTGACTGGAGTTAGCAGGCTAAATCCTGTAGACTTTACTCAGGTGAATATTCCCATTTGAAACCCTGGGTAAAAATAAAAGTGCAGTCGACGTGCTGGCTACATGCTTGGGGTAGGCGGCCCTGGTGAAATTAAGTCGGGGGATGGAACTGACATGTACCCAACTAGACTGGCCAGTGAACACTCCCTTTCCCCCAGTAGGGCAGGGGAACAGAACAACCCCAGCTCCCCACTTCCACTATGATGGGCATCCGTCCATAGCAGCCCCTGATCTCTAGCATGGATGGGAACACAAACAGATGTGCTGGCCCTATTTGGCCCACATTGGCCCTCCTGGGTGGCCCTTGACCCAGGCTGCATGCCCAGGAACATCCAAGGAACCAATTCAGGGCCCTTTTCTGGCAGCCCAAAATGTGATTTGACAATGGGTCTCTGGCCCAGGCAGGCCATAACGGGCCCTAATCAAGTTTATTGTCACTGCCTGGTTTTCACTTTCCCCAGCCAGTGAAAATCTAGAGCAAATCTGTTGAAATCAATGGAGTTATTCCCAGTTTACTAAGTAAGTCTTTGAGTAGCCCAATGGTGTGCCTGAAAAAGCAGGCATTACCCGTGGTACTCATTTTAGTACCTGATGCAGCTCTAGTGCATATGTGCTTGATATCTTAGCAGGCGCAGCAAGGGGGATTAATGGAATAGTGAGATGATGACAGGCATGCTGTGCTTGATTAGTGGAGCTGGGAGGCTATTTGGGCTGAATGAGACTAAGCACCTGAGCAGTACGTGTGCCAAGAGATTGAAAAATAAGCTCATATTAACCAAAAATGGGAAATTAAAAATACAGATAATTTGGGATTCCTATGTGAGAAAGAAATAATGAATGATGGATTTGTGTGATTTTCCTCCATTAGGAATCATGAGATCTGTTTCATGTAGCACTGAATCATCCGCATGATGTGCCTTCTGTAAAAAGAGCTAGTAAATCCTGAAATATATAGCAATGTCTTTCTTTTTTTGATCGCTTGAGGCAGTGTGATTAGTGTTTTGGGACAGACTGGGCAAGGGTACGTGTGTGTGTGTGTGTGTGTGTGTGTGTGAGAGACCTAAGGGGTTTTCCTCTGACCTCACTTCATCAGTCAGCAGGTACAGGCAACAATACTGAGCAAGGTCAGGCACAGCAGCACCACGAGGAAGTATGTGTGGACTCAGTCAGGCAGCAAGTTCAGACACTCCTGTGAGTCCTCCCCCACCTTCCCAGCCACCCTCAAGCACATTTTTCACATGTAGAGTTCCACTAAACCTCAGCTCCAGGGCTATTTTGAGCCACACCAGACATGGTTAGGTGTGGCACCAGGCGTATAAATGCCTTAATTGTATTCCTGGCTCTGCCACAAACTCACTTTACGATCTTGGGCAAGACATCTTGTCTTGTACTCAGTGGTGCCAGAATGACTGCAAAAGTGGGAATCCATTTGGCCTCAAAACTCTGTTCTATAGAGCCCTTCTATCCCTAGAAACCCACATCCACATCCTCAGAATTCCTGCCATTCCATTTGCCTTATGCTGGCGATAACATTTTCAGACATAATGCCGGGAGCACAAAGATCAACAGCATAGGCTACTTAGAGAAGCCATTGGATGTGGCCATTGGATGTGGCCATTGTCCTGTTTCCTTGCATCATTCTGGATTGCAAATGGGGGGGGGGGGGAGCATGTCTGAACCTGCATCGCTTTGTGCCATTTAATGTCACTTTCCTACTTTTGTCAGGATCCATGCTCCTGTAGGCCTTGAACCTGGGTCTACTGGCTTTCTGGGGTGGCTGTAACAAGCTTATTCCTGTCCCCGGTAGGAACTCTTTCTCTATGGCCCCAGCAGGACACTAACCCACCCAGGTCCTAGTACCTGCATCTTAACTCTTCTTAAACCCTATATGGGCCATCTTTGGGTGGGCAAGCCTCCAAGTTTTCAGCCCACTCTAGCCCTCCTGGGTGTGCTCCTCCATTAAGTCCTGCTACTCGGCCCTCTCCTCACTGAGTCTCTTCAGGGTGAACTTGTCCCGTCTCTAGCCCCGACTCGAGACCCTGCCTCTGGGTGAGCCAGCCCCATCAGGTCTCCTGGTCTAGCTCTTCCTTGGCTACCCACTGATGGGGTTAGAACCAGCACTCCCCGGTCCCTGACACAGCTCCAGCCTCCCAGTGAGCCACCCATTTTGTTGTGTCCTTAGCAGATGTTCTTGCTCTACCTTTCCCAATCCGGTTCTCTTCTCAGGCACCTGTGAACCTGACAGCCATCCTGCCACCTCCCAGGAGCTGCCTCAGCACCCACATCCTAATTATTCTTGGCCCCACACTTATCTGGTGGCTGCTTCTTTTCAAAGGGTTGGCCCGTTACGCACACTTCCTTAAAGGAACAGGGGTTGCTTTCACACCTTACAAAATGGTTTATTATAATAACGAGACAAAACCAGGTAATATAATTCTGCAATTTTTTTGTAATGTGCGAATTCCCTATTCCCCTTTTATGCTGCAAGATCTCGGGTCGTTGTAAAAGGCACGTTTCATAGCTCTTACAATGACCCAAGATCTCGCAGCATAAAAGGGGAATAGTGCATTCACACATGACAAAACTCTAGCAATAATAATACTCAATATTATCTCAAGCAATTATAATACCCCATTTTTTGTCATGTGTGAAAGCAGTCATGGTTCTCCTAGGTCACCCTGTTACAGTGGTCCTGCTGCCGCAAAGCTACTGTGGTAGAACTGGAGAATTGCAGTCTGAGAGCTGAATATTGTATCCCTAGGACCCTCATTCAGTCTCCTGATTGGTGTGGGTAGGCCAGTTCCCAGGTTGCCTTCTGGTCCTATATAACTTCCTTTTCTTCCCTCATTGCTCTTGTCTGTTCAACCAGAAGGTTTGAAAGCCACAGCCTGTGCTTCAGCCTTATGTGCCCTGCCTCTGAGCACATTTACTTCATTGGCTTCAGACTTCAGATCTGGTTTCGATCCTCCAGCACCATCAGGTCTGCAAATAGCCATTGTTAGATTAAAGGAGTTACAGACTGCAAAGTATGTATCATTATTATTAATAGCATTTATTTATTTGTTTTATTTTATTCAGTTGACTGTGATATCTGCTATAAAATCATTGACCACAACTTCTGAAAGCCCATGTTTGTTATTTGAAGGAAATGTATCTTTTTATATATAGTTCATGTATGATTGTGTGTGTACATATGCATATTACATAGTACAGTTCATGTACAGATAGATATGCAATTAACCATCAGTCTTATGGGTAACTTGTTAACACAAGGGTCTCTGACCTGAAAATCTTGACTTCGAAGGTTCTCTTTATAAATATAAATAAGTTCTCATGAAGTAGTAATCCACCTTCTCTGGGCTCAGGCAGAATAGCAGCAATGGGTAAGTAATGAAGGTGCAGGCACTGTTTACACTCTCACACTCCTAGGAGAAGACAGAACACATTCAAAAGAAAAACAGCTGTCAGGATGCTTTTGGTTAATTGGAGACACAATACTATTAAAGACAACAGAGAGCTCACTCACCACATGAAACCAAGGTTTAATCACTCTGGGTGGCATTCTCTCCTCTTTTATACCATTTTATCATTTTTACAACTGTGTACCTTCAGTGATTACAGTTGTGCAACACTTGATTTACACCAATGCAAGGTGGAAGAGAATCAAACTCTTTCCCTGTTCTGTCTTCTCTGTGTGTGTGTGTGTGTGTGTGTGCATGTGAGCAGAGAAAGAAATTATACCCATATGATAAATTACATGGACATGCCATAAATAAATTGATCACAAATCTTTGCAATCAAGCACAGCATGCCTGTCATTATCTCACTATTCCATTAATCCCCCTTGCTGCGCCTGCTAAGATATCAAGCACATATGCACTAGAGCTGCATCAGGTACTAAAATGAGTACCACGGGTAATGCCTGCTTTTTCAGGTACACCATTGGGCTACCCAAAGACCAGTGAGGTGCCCAATGCCTGATCATGTGAGCATTACTCCAGAAACACAGTTGGAGCTTGTCAGTTTCAAAGGCCGGGGCTTCTCACACACAATGCTCTGATAAGTGCTGTGGTGGGGGAACAACTTTTGAAACTGACAAGGTCCAGCTGAGAGCTCTGTGGAGCCCGGTTCTGCAGTGGTCCCAGCTAGGGCCTGTCACTTTCAAAGGTCAGCCAGCCTTTCTACAAAAGAGGGAATAGGCTTAAGTTGTAGAAAGGCAGAATTCAGTTAACTATTGGGGAGAGTTTCCTTACTGGAAGCTGGGCAATGGGATAGATTGTCTAGGGAGGCTGTGGAATCTTCATCATGGGATGCTCAAAAAACTGCTGGATAAGCATCTGTCTGAGATGCTTAGGGAATTCTGCATAGAGAAGGGGGTTGGATTAGATGACCACTGATGCATCTTCAAGCCCTAAAATTCTATTATCCTGACACTAAAGATAGTTGCAGACATTTAGCAGTACTCTGAAGGTGCTCATCACTTTGCAAAATTAAGCTATATATCTTGAACTCATTTTAAAGTTCCATCCTAACCATGACGTTGCAATGAGAGCTCTTACATAATATATATATGCACATATTGACAGTTAGCTAGACAGACAGACACAGAGAAGAGTTACATACAGAGGGAAGAAAGACATATAGAGGGAAGAAAGGGATGGGGGCTTGCTAGGACTCAGCCCAAATAATTAAATTCAAGAGGGGGGCTTAGCCCAAGGAAGTGTTCCCAGTGGAGTACAAACCCCAAATGTGACAAACCAGGAAAATCTAATATTGGGAGTTTCAGTTTGGAAATGAAAGCAGAAAAAAACTGGAAGATTTATTTGGCTTTCATTAATGACTTTCCTGCCCCAATCCTTGCACCGGTCAATCACAAGAACTCCTGTCTTCTACTCAGCCATAGAGAGCCAGGGTGGTCCAGTGGTCATCATGGTTTGCTAGCAGGAAACTAGGGTTTAGTTTCCTGCTCTTATAAGCTCTGTGGTGGTGGCATGGCTTCTGGAATAGACTCTGACTGCTTTTAGACAAGCGGGTCACTGTTGTACAACCTGCTCACATGATTTTTCAAAATCCCGCAAGGCGAGATTTAGACGAGCCAATGGCTGCAATCAGGCACATGAAAGGTGGTTGCACAAATTAAATACCTCAATTATGAGGTATTTAATTCATGGCCAGCAAACAATGCGCAGCCGCCTTCGGCTCATCTTAGGCCATTTTTGCACGGACAGGGCAGCAGTGCCTATGGGCGGAGATGGGTATGGATGGGTGGAAGAGAACACCCATCCACACATGGCACCACCGAGCAGGGAGACATGTACACGGACACCGCCATGGGGGGTACTGGGAAGGGAAAGGGTGGGGCTGGCAAACACCCGGCGGCCAAACACACATCCTGGGGAGCACCCAGCAAACACTTGCGCAATTACACAGACAGCCGGGACCGGGAACGCCAGGGAAGCCCTGCCTAGCACAGCGGCAGCACAACATGGCCGACACTGGGCAAATGAAGCCGCGGAATGCAGCCCCACCCCCGAGCTGCCAGGACCCGCATGGGCGGGGCAGGAGGGAGAAGGGATGACAGCCGCTATAAAGGAGGCGTCCCCTCCCAGTCCCAGCACAGAGCCCAGACAGCCCAGTGCCACAGACCCCACCCCCCGACTGAGCACCACACACACAGCAGCCAGCAGGAGCACACAGGGATGGGCACATGGGCCACAGGGGGTAAGGGGGGGAGAAGCACCCACACCACCCAGGCAACCCTAAAACACCCCCCAGAGGCACCAGGACAAGGGGAGAGGTCAACACAAAGCACAACGTCTCATGTCGAGGGTGTGCTAGGTGTGGGTGGTACCTTTGCATCCCCTTGGGGGTCCTGTCCTTTGTTGTTCCCCCTCATTCTTGTTGGGTCCCCCCCAGGGGTCCTGCACCCACCCCCATGGGCCCTGGGTGCTGCAGCCTTACCAGAAGGGGTGGGCCAGCAGCCATGGGTGGTTGGTTGTGCAGGGGTGCCTGGTCCAGGGGTGGGGGTGTCGTTTCATGGTGGGGGGGTTGGGCTGGTAGCTGGGCTGGCAGAAGGGGTGTGGGCTGCACGGGCAGCCCCACCGGTGGCTCACCTCACCTTAATTGTGGGAGGGGGAGCCCATGGACCCAGCCTGGGAAGGGATGTTGATGGGGGAACCACGGGTGGCCGAGGTGCGGGGGGGGGCACTGGCACTGGTGGGTGGGCACCTTGGTGGTGGTCAGCTGCCAACCCTCCATCTGCATCATGGCAGGCCCTGTCCCACTGGAGGTCCCACCTCAGGGTCTCCATCGCCTCCCCCATGAGGTCCATGAGGTGCTCAACCTGACCCTCCAGCCTGTCACTGGAGCACCACTGCTCATGTAGGAGGGCGGCAGACTGGTGCCTGTCACAGAGATACTTGGTGTGGGACCGGGCCGTCATGGCCTCCAGGATCTCCCAGGCCCTTTCCCCCTCCCCCCTGATGAGCTCCCTGGTGAGCACAAGCTCCTCAGAGTTAACCTCAGCTAACCTCCATGATTCCTCCAGCAGCTCCCTGCTGAGGTCCTCCCTCTGCCGTCGGTTCCTGGCCCACATCTCCTCATTCCTCTCCACGCTGCCAGCAGCTGCACTCCTCCCCCGACCGGGCCGCTGATCTGTGAAGCAGATGTTGCATGCCATGTTAGTACTCCTGCCCGGTGTGCACCCCAACCCCCTACCACAGTGCTCCTTGTATCTCGAGGAGTGGCCCCCCTATGGTGGTGGCACCGCACTTCCCTCCCCTGTGGGACTCCCCTGCCCTGCTCCCTTGTGGGATGGCCCCCCAGGTACACCTGCCTGTGGGTGGGGTTTGTGTCTGCTTTTTGTTCTTTGGGAGCCGCTGTGGGGCCCACTGCACCTCCCTCCTTCCCCGTCCACCCGAGTCCGGTCGGGGCACCGGCACGTGCTGACTGCCCCCCCCCGTTTATCCCCTGTCTCTCCACTCAACCCTGTGCTGTGGCCCCCGGGATGGTGTGCCCTGCCCGGGCAGGGCCCCTCACCTAATAGCGGGGATGTCGCCAGTCCCACCTCATCAACCTAATCCTCCGCGACCTCCACCTCCTGCACCTCCATCCTAACTTGGGCTGCAATGGTAGTGGTATCCAGTTAGTGTTTACCGGCACCATGACCCCGGCCCTGGTCGGTGTGACTCTGTCTGGGTATCCTCCCCCCAAGCCCGGTGGGCCAACCATACCTGAATCCAGTTCCTCCACCTCCTGGGGGTCATTCCAGGTCTCCACTCACGCCATACGTGACCCCTTCCCTGTGGCCTGGCAGCCTGTGGGTCTTGTGGGCATGCGCAGAGGGTGGTGGTGTTGTGTTCGGATCCCCGGGGCGCCTCCTCCCCCTGTGGGATGGGGCTCTGCCCTCCCGCTTCCTGGATGGACTCGCTGGGGGCAGCCTCCCCACCCTGCTCCGTGGGGCCTGAGGGGGCGGGTTGTGTGTTGGCCCAGTGCCTGCCGCTGGCAAAGGCACTGTCATGTGTGCGCAAGGCCACAATGTCCCCGTCCGTGCAGAGAAACTTGTCCAGATCCTCCTGGAACTCGGCTGTGTGCATGACCCAGCCAGACTTGAGATTGTTGTCCTTGATATGTTTATATCCGGACCTCAAGACCTTTGTCTGCTGCATGCACAGGGTGACATCCCTATTGTACCCCTGCCAGTGCATCTCCTGGGTGATGGCTTCATAGACCTGTCTGGTCTTGTAGCTGTGCACCAGGTTGAGCTGTATCCTTTCCGACCCCCACACGCAGATGAAGTCCTTGAGCTCCTGTCTGGACCAGGGCTCCCCCTTTTGGGACCCGCATGTGTGGGGCCCTCTGGCTTGGCGGCATGGGGCCCACCCTGTGGTTGTGGTCACTGTGGAGGTCATCATGTCCTGTTGGGGGTATTTCATTGGGGTTACATAGGGTCCCGCCATCCCCCTCTGCACCCCCCTGAGGCCTCCCCTCCCTTCTATCCCCTGGGGTGCCCTTCTGTTCACCTGGATGTCCGGGGGGCCCTCCTCAGCCATTGGCCCAGTGGTCCAGTGCTCCGCTCTCGGGGTGCTGTCCTAGGGGGATGGGGACATGGGTCATGGGGCTGTGGCCTGCCCTGTGTTCCCTCAGCTGCCATGCCGGGTCTGGGGCATGGCCCTCCCATCCTGGGTTGGGGAGTTTCCCTCTCTCTTACCTCACTGTCGCTGCTGCTCCTGTGGTCGAGCCATGTGGATGTGCAGGGCTCGGGGTCCTCGATCACTGCTGGGGTCGCTGTGTGCTCTTGGCCCTGTTCCGGGAGGTGTGCACATTGGTTAGCCATGGTGCACCCTCCCCACACACCACCTGGCCGGGACCACCCCCCCATGTGCCCCTCTCTTGGGTGGGTGGCATCCGTGTAAGAGTGGCCTTAATCCCACGTTGCGGGATTTTAAAAAATCACACGAGTAGGTCATGCAACAGTGACCCGCTCATCTAAAAGCACCCTTAGTCCTCAGAAATATTTTTTTTTTTTTTACAAATTAGTCAATGCAAACTCCTAGAGCTCCCACATCCTTCTCAGTGTTGCTGATGGACCCAATCTCATGGCCCGCAGAAACTGTGTGCAACCCACACGTGTGCACATGCATGCAAACCACACGCAAGTCCATCAGGGAGACATCGTGCCACGGGGCTCCTGCACAGTTCCTGCGTGGAGGGTTTGGGGATTGTAGCCATTGTCTAGCTAATTGTCCCCCATTTTTATACTTTGCATTTTGTTTTTGTTAAATCTCATTTTATATCTTCTAGCCCAAGATTCTAATTTAACTAGATCATTTTGTATTCTAATCTTGTCATCCAAAGGGTTTGAAACCCCCTTCTCCTCACCAGTTTTGTGTCATCTGCAAATTTGATGAGTTTACTCTCCATTCCCTATTCCAAATCATTAATGAAAACATTGACAAGTACTGGACACAAGACAGAACCCTGTGGTACCCTGCTTGATAATTCCTCTGAGTTTGAGACTGATCTGTTAATTATTTCTGCCAAGTGTGTGCAGATCTAATGGTAATTCCTTCCAGTCCACATTTCTTCAATCTTCTTATGAGAATGTCACGTGGGACTGTGCCAAAAAGCCTTACTGACACCAAGCTATCTTATGTCTGCTACATTTCCCTTTTCTATTAATCCAGCTACCCTGTCAAAAAAGGAAAATAGATTGTTCTGGCATGTCTTATTCTTAACAAAGACATATTAGTTACTAGCATTCACCCCATTTTCTTCAAGGTGCCTGTAAACTGATCATTGCTTGTTTGTTTTTTAAGTTGTTCCAGTATCTTCCCATATACTGAAGTAAGGCAGACTGGTCTCTAATTCTTTAAGTCTTACTTTCCCCTCCCCTGCCCCTTTTAAAAATAGTCTTGATCATGGGCCAACCTTACTATTTATACAAATGGATACAGCTCCATTGCATCCCAGGGGCTTTTGCCTCAATGTCTAAACTTACAATATTAAAATGGTATTTTATACAAAAGCATGTTCCAAGCAGAATCATGTTAATTTGAATTTTTGCTTTTATTTTTTATATTTGTTTTCTCAATATCCACCCATGTGTTACTTATTTTATTTTATTTTATTTTATTTTATTGTTATGCTGGACCTTTTTTAATGATCCTTCATTGCCTTCTGCAGGTATTTATCTTACATGTACTGAGTCTAATTTGATTTTGCCCTCTTGCATTATAAATGCTCCAGAAACATATGGGCATTAATTATCATTAGTAAGTAATAATTAATAATTAATACTTAACAACTAATAATAGAAAGCTAATTATTAATTACTAATTACTAATTACTAATTACTAATTATTAATTACTAATTATTAATTATTAATTATTAATTATTAATTATTAATTATTAATTATTAATTATTAATTATTAATTATTAATTATTAATAGCACCAGTAAATATTTATATAGCACCAGCAATGTACCTGGCACTTTACAAAGTAATTGAATAGACATGGTCCCTGCCCTAGGGCTTAAAATCTCAGAGATGGGGAGAGGGGGAAGACAAAGGAAGGGGAACAGAGGGAGAGACAAGGAATGCAACATTCACGAGGATGCGAAGTCCCAGGTGCATGCGCTTGGCTTGTTTACATCGAGAATGATGGCTGGTTGGTCCATGTGGTGAGGATAGGAGTACACAGACCTTAGGTAACAGACGTACTGGATGGAGGGTATCAGCAGGAGTTAGGTGAGGGGAGCGAGGAGTCGGAGAAGGCATAGCGGAAGAGGTGGGTCTTGAGGAGGGATTTGAAGGTACGAAGGGAGGGGGTGAGGTGGATATGGGCATGGAGGGAATTCCAGGCATGGGGGGCAGCTAGGGAGAAGGGACGAAGGCAGTTAGGGGAAGAGGGGAGGCGTGGAGGGGGCGAGAGAAGGGACAGAGGAGAAACCGAGTTCACGGACTGGAGTACGGAGGGAAATTTGCGCAGAGAGGTAGGGGGGAGCAAAGTTGTGAGGAGCTTTATAGGTGAAGACTAGGAGTTTGTGCAGGATTCGTTCAGGAAGGGGTAGCCAGTGAAGAGAGGAGAGGAGGGGCTGCACATGGTTGAAGCGACGGGCGAGGTAGATGACCCTCACAGCAGAGTTTTGGATGGAGATAAGGGGAGAAAGGAGAGAGCGGGGGAGGCCAGTGTGAAGGAGGTTACAGTAATCGAGGCGAGAGATGACCAGGGCATGAACAAGGGTTTTGGCAGATGAGACAGAGAGAAAAGGGCGAATCTTAGCAATGTTATGGAGGGAGAAGCATAACAATAATCTATGATTCAGCACATTTCTGTCACATAAAAATCAAATTCTCAGTGGCTTTGCTTACTCTTTATTGTGCTGAGATCAATAGATGAGAGAACCCTTAACCTAGCAGCATGCCAGAGTGCTCGACATGTATTCATAAGAAGTGTCTATAAATTCAATAGAAATATTAGGTTAAAGGGGCATTCATGCTTTGAATATCAAGTTTTCTCCAGTGTTTTTCATTATGCTTTTCACAAATTGGTCTTCAAAAACAACTTTGAGACCTTCAGAGGGTGTTTTCACACATGACGCTAACCCCAGTTTAATCACACTTAAACATTTCTTATGCATGTTGCAGGGCTGCATAGGGTACCAATACAGCCCTGCAACATGTATAAGAAAAATTCAAGTGTGGTTAAACTGGGGTTAGCGTCATATCTGAAAACACTCAGAGTTTGTGTTTTGTGACTGAACACAAGGCCATGAAGATACTGTTTTATACTCTCACTGAAGATACTGTAACTCTGCCCCTTTTCACATAGGGTATTTTCAGACATTACGAGATCACGGTGAACCACGGTGAATATCCACCTGTGGTCACCGTGTCTCGAACGTCTGTTTGGCGGCCGCCAGATGTTTGCCACGGTGAATAACCACATGGGGTCAATTTGAACCATGCTTCCCGGGCTAGCCGGGGGAATGTCCTGGGAAGCGTGGTCAAACGGACCCCGGGCAGGGACCAATGAAAAGTAACATCTGGCCGCTCTCCATGGCCCGGGATCACCGGCAGGATCCCGGGCCGTGGCGCATTCAGCCAGATGCGGCGGCCGCATTGGCCCCGCCGCCCGCCCGTCTCCTCGGAGGGCGGGCGACGGGGTGCGTGGAGGGCGCGGGGCCAGGCAGCCGCACGTTGCGCCGCACGGCCCCGCCCCCTCCCACATTCCCCGCCGGGATCCCCCTGGCACGTCTGATATGGCGTGATGGGGTGACCCCGGCGGGGAATGAAAGGGTTGTTTTCAGTACGGGGCCAAGCGGCCCCGTAACATCTGAAAATACCCATTGACACTCCAACACTGATCAAATGCATGCTATATTTTATTATACATGTTGCAGGGCTGCAGATGTGCACTATGGGTGTCCTGCAACTTGTATAATAAAGTGTAACACCCATTTTATCAGTTTTAGAATGTCTGTGTGAAAAGGGCCTCTCACAATAATGCTTCCTCGGAATGTATTCCTCCACTCATTGAAGTCAATGGCAAAATTCCCCAAAATTTACTTTAATGGTGGAGGATTGTTATGCCCAATATTAAACCACATTTTATTTACATTTGCCCAGCTACAGTTTAATGTTAATACTTCATTACCCTCATTACAATTAAAATCCCTCTCTGGGAATTTAATAGAATATGCAACCTCCAATGGGATCACATACATTCTAAAGATAAGTTTTAGATCAAAAAACCTTTGGTTTAAGAGAGGAGTTAACAGACTTAAAAATTCAACCATGCTCCAAAAAGCAAGGAAATAGTAAGTTAAAGCTCCTGTCTTAACTTGTGCACCATGTAGCAGTATATTCTGCTCACTTATAACTTAGGTTCCATCCAACCAAACCTTTACAACCAAACTGGGGAGAGTGGAGGGCAGGAGGCAATTTTCTGCTCCCTGTCCCCCTGATTTCTCTATGGGTAAAAATAAATGTGCAGCCGGCTACAGGCTCAGCGCGCGCAGGGTGTGTGTGTGTGTGTGTGTGTGTGGCCCTGGTGGGGTCAGGTTTGAGCATAGAACTGATGTGCACTCAACTGGGCTGGCCAGTGAGCACTCTCCCACCTCCAGTAGGGTGGCGGAACTAGGGTTGGGAAGTTTGGTTCCCCCGGTATCCGATACTGCTGGTATTTTTCTGTACCAGTAGTATCGGATTAATCCGGTTATTGGGGGTACCGGTGCCAGTTCCCCCGTGCTGGATTTGTTTACATTGCAGCCATTGAAATGAATGGCCGCAATGTAAAAGAAAGGGGAAAAAAAAATTTCCCTCCCCCCGTCCAGGCTGCATGGTTGGAAGGGGGGACACCCCGACCAACCCTGCCCAGCCTGGATTTTTAAAGAAATTTTTTTTTTACCTAAGTCCCTGCTAGTGCGGGCTCCGGTCCGCTGCTGTGCTGGCGGTGGTGGCATCCCAAAGCCTGCACCAGCAGGTACTAGGGTGATCCCTGGGGTGGGGGGTGGTTTAACACCCCCCATCCCAGGGATCACCCTACCCCCCCACCCAGAGATTTCCTACCTTTTGCACTCTGGGTGGCGGTGGCTGCATGGCGGTCCAGTAGCTTCAGCGCTGGCTGGTTTCAGCGCTTGACTAGGCCTTCCGGGGAAACTAGCAGGGACTTCAGTTAAAAATTTTTTTAAAAAAAAATCCAGGCTGGGCAGGGTGGGTGAGGGGTGACCCCCCTTCCACCCGTGCAGCCTGGATGGGTGAGGGAAAGTGGTTTTTTGTTTTTTTCCCCATTGATTTCAATGGGAAAATATTGGTACCAGTATACCTGTTCTAATCTAGTAAACCGGATTTTGGGGAACCGGTATCCGGTAAAACCTGTATCCGTTTTTTTGGGTGAAGTCCCACCCCTAGGAGGAACAGACCAAACGTGAATCCAGGGACTCCACCTCCCACCATGAAGGGAAGTCATGGGAAGCCATGCCAGCTGACCATGTGGGCCCTTGATAAGAATATAAGAACATAAGAAATACCATACTGGGTCAGACCAATGGTCCATCGAGCCCAGCATCCTGCCTCTGACAGGGGCCAGTCACAGGGGCCTGGGAGAAGCACCCAACAGGTCATCATGCTATCCATTCCTTGTGGGTCATCCCCAGGCTCCCAACAGTAAAGGGTTTACATCCCTCCATTGTGAAAACTGGCCATTTAGTCCCACTATTTGCTTCCTATCCTTTAACCAGTTACCAATTCATAGCAAAACACTACCTCCTATTCCATGGCTTTTTAATTTTTTCAAGAGTCATTTAATTGGGACCTTATCAAAAAGTTTCTGAAAATCCAGGTACACTATGGGTATTTTCAGACGTTACGAGATCACGCTCAACCACAGTGAACCACGCTCAACCCCCCGGTGGGGCCAAAGGGCCCCGAACGTCTGTACGGCACATGCCAGATGTTCATCATGCTCAATACCCACATGGGGTTGATTTCATCCACGCTTCCCGGGCTAGCCGGGGGAAGGTCCCGGGAAGCGTGGTCAAACGGACCCCCACCGGGAACCAAGGAAAAGTAATGTCTGGATGCCAATCCCCGCGTGGAACCAAACGAAATGAGCCCCAGCCGGGAACAAGGCACGCAGCGTCGCTGCCGGGCAACCAGCAACAACACAAACACTGGAGGGAGATTTAAAGCGAAATCAGCAGCAAGCAAGCGTGGCGGGATGGAGCGAGGAGGGAGGTGGAAGAGAGCGGAGGCACAGACAGTGACAGTGGCGGACCAGGAGGCAGAGGAGGTGGAGGCAGGGGCAGCGATGCAGGTGGAGGGGGCACAGGCACAGGAAGGGGGCACACGGGTGCACGCGACCAGGGAGGTGGCCTGGGCACAACACCCACACCTGCAGCCGGGTCGCGATGCCCCAGGGACAGCGGCCGGAACGGGCCTGGAGGAGGCACCCAGGCAAAGGGTAAGGGCAACCAAGGGGAGGGGAACAGGGGGCAGAGGAGAACCCCCCTGGGAGGGGCCGGGGTGACCCCGGGGGACCGGCAGGGGGGCAGGGGTGCCCCAAGAGGGGGCCCTACCCGCACCCACTCAACCACCCTCCCCCTCACCTCCCCCCAGACATGGAAAATGGCCCGGACAGCCGAGCCCCAGGATGAGCCCGGCCCCGCACGCCCAGAGGC
>QEPC01012689.1:282634-337603 GCA_003113815.1 Sphenodon punctatus
CTTTTAGTTTCTTTCTAACTAGCTTCCTCATTTTGACATAGTCTCCCTTTTTAAAGTTAAAAGCCAGTGCTGTACTTTTAATTAACTTTCTCCCTCCAGCAACTATGTCAAATTTGATTATATTATGATCGCTATTGCCTAGTGGCTCAGCCACAGTTACTCCTTGCACTAGTTCCTGTGTGCCACTTAGGACTAGATCTAAAGTAGCTTCCCCCCTCGATGGTTCTGGAGCCAATTGCTCTAAAAAGCAGTCATTTATGGCATCTAGAAATTTTGCCTCCACATCCCACCCCAATGAGACATTCACCCAGTCAATATTGGCGTAGTTGAAGTCACCCATTATTATTATGTTCCCAGTTTTAGTAGCCTGTTTAATCTCTGTTAGCATTACATTACCAGTCTCTCTATTCTGGTCAGGAGAGCGATAGTATAGTCCCACTGCTATACTCTTCTGCTTGATACCTGGAATTTTAATCGATAAGGATTTGAGGGAACAGTTTGAATCCTGTAATTTTTTTTATTCTACTTACCTCAGTGCTGTCCTTAACATACAGAGCCACCCCACCACCAACACAATCACCTCTGTCCTTTCGATATATCTCATACCCTGGTATTACAGTGTCCCATTGCTTATCCTCATCCCACCAGGTCTCTGTGATGCCTATAATGTCTAGATCTTCATTTAGCGCTATAAACTCTAATTCTCCCATCTTACTTTTTAGACTTCTAGCATTAGCATATAGACACTTAAATGTATTATTTTTATTCTTCTGCTTAATGGGCACATTATAGGTAACTGAAACAGGCACTCTGGAATCATTATCTGTCTGTTCTCCCCTGCATTCCACCTGAAATCCCATGCCATTTATCTTATCCTTAGTCTTAAGATATGCTACTTCCTCTAAAGTAACATCCTTTGGAGATGCCAGAGCCCGAACCTTGCCCTTTTGCTGTGCCAGTTGGCTTTCCCCCAGGTTCTAGTTTAAAGACTGCTCTATCACATTTTTAGTGCCAGCAGCTGGGTTCCATTCTGGTTAAGATGGAGCCCATCCCATTTGTATAGGCTCTCCTTTCCACAGAAGGTTCCCCAGTTCCTAATAAATCTAAAGCCTTCCTCCTTGTACCAATGTCTCATTCACACATTGAGTCTCTAGAGCTCAGCCTGTCTCTGGGGTCCTGCGTGTGGAATGGGAAGCACTTCCGAGAATGCTACCCTGGAGGTTCTGGACTTCAGTCTACTACCTAGCTGCTACCTAGATACTACCTAGATACCCAATGGGGATGGAACCACAAGCAGATGGGCTGGCCCTCTATGGCCTGCATTGTTCCACTTGGGAAGAACTTGGCCCAGGCTATAGGATACAGGAGACAAGTTCTGGGCCAGCTACTTACCTGGGCCAAGGCAGCAGTGGGTTGACATCTGATAGCCACTGACAGGATAGTGAGTCTCTGTCCGAGCTGGGCAATAGAGTTCCTCATTACATTTATTCTTTGCTTTCTTTGGGGTTGGAAAGAACAGGAAGAATGGACAGCAGAGGCTACTGGTTTACATCCAGATTATAACTAATGGGGTCAATCCAGTCCTCCCCAACCAAAATGAAAGTCCATCCAGTCCTCCCAACCCCATTGAAAGCACCCAGGGAAAGCAGCAGCAAACTTGATTTTGTTGACATCAGCAGAGTTATTCTAGATTTACCCGACTGTAAAAGAATAGAAAAGATTATATCTATTATTATCATACTTTGCAGAAATATGCAGGGAACTAAACAGCCTTGGACAGAGCACTATGGCTTAATACAGAGGTTCCCAAATTTTGGGTGAAGACTCCAAGTGGGGTTATGCCATCTACAGAGAGGGTCACAATCCTGATTGATATTTTCTATACTTGGCATGTATACTTTTTGTAAAAACAGACGTGTAGCTGGATTGAAGTCTCCCTGGCCTGGGGCAGGGAGGGAAACAGCAGTAGCCACTGTCAGGGTTGGAGGATGACCTGGAACAAATGTGACACCCCCAGGAGAGCCGTTCCACTGAATACAGTGCCTGGGTAGGGATGGGGTCACAACACACATGCGGCAGGCACCCCATCCCGCCCCTACCCTGCTCCCAGTTCCCCACCTCCAGACATGATGGGCAACCATGGTGCCTCACTATGGGGATGAGAGGGCCAAACAGATGCATTGGTTGACCTATTGTGGTCTGTTAGTCTGCATGGGTGGACTTTAGCCTGGAATGAGCACCCGGGATCTTCCAGGGGACTCGTTCCAGTAAAGCCGCCTACCTGGCCTGTGACAGTAGTGGGCCCACATCTGGTGGTCAGGGAACAGATGTGCAGGTGGTTCCCAGCCCAGGAAGGCCATATCAGGCCACAGTGGGCCCATGCCATGTTTGTTCTTACCCTTTGTTATTGCCTTGAGGTCAAGGGGTTATATCTGAGCCTCAAATAAAGAGGTTCATTTATGAATATCCACTGTGGTTTGAACCGGGCCCACATCTGGCAGGCCCGGAACAGATGGGTGGAGTTTGGTTCTGGGCCAGGCAGGCCAGGTGGGCCAAGTGGGCCAGGCGAGCCAGAATCACGTCAGTTAACACCCACAGATTCCATGTATGAATTAGGACAATTAATGTCAGGTAATTAGCTAGGTTGGAATTTGTCCCAGTGAATAAGGTGGACTCTCACGCACGCTTCTTCCAGTTTTCTGTTATTTCGGTGTGCTCTGGTTGATCCCAGTCTCAGCTTGTAGCTGTTGGTGAGATTTTTTTGTGCAGTGGTGCACGGGACTGTACTAGATGACGCTTGGGGTCCCTTCCAGCTCCATGACTGAGACTCCAGCAGCAGGGGATGCACCTGGGCCCCCCAGGTAAGCATGGACCTCCCAGACTTGTGGGCCCCAATGAAGCTGTATTGCCTGTCCCCATTATAGCTATACTCTTGGATACTGTGTGCCTCTGTTCTGCAAGTGTAAATTTAATTTACCACTTCTCTAGCTCATAGGGATGCTCTGAGACTAAGCACAAAAAATGGTGCAAGGCAATGAGGTACTATGGTTTTGGGGGAAGGGGGTAGCATGCAGGCTACCTGGAGTTTAGTTCCTGCAGGGTGCTGCCCAATAAGTCACTCTTTATCAGGGAATTAGTTATAAATCCTCTTCTTACAAGGTCCCACTTTCTTCACTCTTTAACCTGGCAAGATGCTCTAGCTGTATTAATCAAATCCTGAGTCAGGCACAACCCTCTGAACCAGGTAGACCTTGCCAGCTCAGGCACTCTCCTTCTGAGCTTTCCACAATCCATTTTGCTTTGGGTAGAGCTCTTCCTCTCAACTCCTACCCTCACAGCAGCCTCATTAGCACTGAGGCTTACCCCAACTTGAACCTCCCTCTAGGTTAGTTAATGCCACACCCTTTTGCAGGTGTAGTCCAGTTAAACACAGTCCTTCCTCTATTGAAACACCTACAGCCTTGTTCACGCTGCCTCCATGCTGACGCTAACCTCAAGCACTCTGGCCTGACACAAGGGGCTAAAACAAATATCTGTGGTGACTACCTCCAGCGATTTTACTTGGGTCCCAGAAAGTGGATATGAAAAGCTTGTTGTGTCCACTTTATTTGGATATTAATTTCTTTCTTCGGGTAGTTTTTTCCATAATTTCTAGTTATTTTGAGTCATTTTGCTTCAAATATTCAGTCAAATAGCTGGATTTCTGAATGAAAGTCGCTGGGGAAAATGGAAAAAGCACAGTATCTGAATAAACAGATAGTACAATTGTGGATTCAGGTATTTATTTAGATTTGTTTGGATCAATTTTCCAAAGCATTATATAATATCCTTATCCCACACTAATGGATACAAAATTAACTATTTGTTTTAGTTCTAAGACTATATAGTTATGTGGGACAGAAAGGATTCTGAAATTCAGTATAAAGCCATAAACTTACAAGGAGACATCTCATTCAAAGGAGACAGTTGGTCACAACATGTAAAAGCCATGGAGCACATCCTGAACAGTTCATTAATTTAAAGCAGAAACAAATAGTGCATTTTGACTGTATGAGTCTGCATTCAAGTATACTATTCCCTTAGTGACTACTTTAATTCCGATTCAGAACCTTTGAGAACTTTGATTCTGGTTCTCATTCAACTTTACTTCATGCCCAATTACTGGCTAGTTTGACTTTCCCTAGATGAAATACCCAAATTTGATTAGATTTTCTTTACACCTTACCAAACAAAATTTTAAATGATTTTGGTTTAAATATTGATTTACCAAGTAACGGATGCCATAATGAATAATATTGCATACAAATATGCACAGAAATTTGGTGATTTGCACTTACCAATTTGTGAAATTTGTCAAATTTGAATATCCATTAAAATATTTTCACCCGTTTTAGTATACCACTGTTGGAATCCCGCTCCTTCCAACCCTGTGAGATATTATTCCATTTCCAATACTGTGAGATATTACTTTTACCTTCCTCTGGGTGACAATTAATTAATTAATTAATTAATTAATTAATAATTATATTAGTCATTTATTATTTATTATTATTATTATTATTATAATCATCATCCCTGGATCATAATATGGGGGGTTTGCAGTTAAATACTTAGGGCCCAATCTAAGGTTCATGCACACTGTGTGCAGGTTGTATGCACACGAAGTGCAAAATGTACACACACTTTTTAGAGGCAGTTCAAATATCTGTAAGAACACGGAGCTTCCAAAACAAAATCATACAGGAACTAGTTGTTGATTCATGTAACATGGACTCTCTTGCTCCTATTCAAGACAACACTTTCACTTATTCAAAGATAACATCCCAAAGGGCCTCAGAGTAACATTAGTAAGAAAAGTTGATTGATGAATCATGTGTGCAGGGGTGTGCAGGGGGTGGAGGGGTTCATAGGGACGGAGTGGTAGTTTCTTTTAGAGTGTATTACATCTTTCTTTTCCATGCAAAATCAAAACGCTTCCTTCCGAATGCAGCTTTGTTTAGCAGTGAATTTAATTTTTCTTTAAAATCTTGCCTGGGGCTATTTTGAAAAGTACATTGCTGTTCAGATTTCAGAGCAACACATTTGTTTCACATGAATACTGGCCAAATCCAAGCCTGACTTATCCCCCTGTGTGCAATTCCTATCATCGAGTTTAAGGGAGGGCCAGAGACATTTAGATGCATGACAGGATGAAACTTTGTACTCTTGCTATAAAAGATTAATTTGGCCTGAGAACCATGTGTAGGTTTTTGCAGCTGATTGAAAATGGCAAGGAGGCTGAGTACTAGTATGAGAGATTGTGCTGTGAGATTCTGATGAACTATCTGATAGACATGACAAAGCAACATCAGCCCAGATTTCCACTTCCATGGTGCAACAGATCTTCTGAGTGACTAGCCAGGAAAACCAGGCTGCACTCCCAGTTAGGGCTGAAACTTGATCTCTATTTTCTCTTGATTCTTGTTGAGCATCGCAGTTCTCAACACATTTTAGCAAGATTCAAGAAAACCTCCAGTTCTTGACAACTTCTTGCTCCAGAATTTTCTCGTTTGTTCAATTTGCTGTGAATTTATTTTGATTTACTGCAGAGAGCCATTGTGTTGTAGTGGATAAGGAGTTAGACATGGATCTGGGTAGCCAGGGTTCTTGGTACAGGCCAAATCCTGTCACATAACCTTGGTTCTTAACTCATCACATAATTTAGGTTCTCAACTCGTTTTTAGCAAGAATTGATAATTGAGAAAACTGCCAGTTTTCTTGCTCAAGAATTTTTCTAAATTTGCTTGATTTGATGTGAACTTGTTTCAATTTACTGCAGAGAGCCTGTGTGGTGTAGTGGATAAGGTGCTGGACTTAGATCTGGGAAGCCAGGGCTCGGTAAAGTCCCAAACCTGTTACATAACCTCTGCATTCTAGTTATCAACTTATATGGGGACTCAATTTTACCAGTGCATGAGGGTGGGATGAGGGGAATTTCATTCTCTGAGATCAGTGGGGTAGGAGCAGTAAACTGTTGAGTCCAACGGAACTAATTCATTATCAAAAGAATTTCCAAAACTCTGGACTAGATTGCCCAGTCCAGCAAGATTACTTTGCAATACTTATGCAGCACAAAGGGAATTGAAATAATCCCAAGGTACCCATAGGAGATCATCTCCTTTGTAGAGGGAGTTGAAGAAAAGGTATTGGAAGAAGCATAGCTACCATCTATGACATTTATCCATTCAGCCACAAGGTATGACGTTTCATAGATCTTAAAGTCAAAAAAGATGACTGAGATAATCAACTCTGCCCACCTGTATAACAAAGACTTTTCTCCAATTATGGCTATATCAAGTTCACCCCCTTGTATATGACTAAAATGTCTATCTTTTAGAAAGATGTAACTGAAGGCGACAGGTGTGATGGACAAACTATCACTTCCTTTGTTTGGAGGTCCTAACAATTAGTCTGAATCATCATTAAGACTGTGTGCCTTATCTCTGATTTTTTTTATTTTATTTGTTTTAATTATGTTGTTTATTGTTTAGTTATAATGTACAAACATTGACCACTTGCAATCTTTCCGTACAGTATGGCTTCCTTTCTGCTAGATTGAAGAGGCCTTAACACCTGATCAATGATACATCATAATCATGTCACCTCTTAAACTAATGTTGATAAACTAAACAGGTTAAGTTCCTTACATCTCTCATTATCAAACATATTTCCCAAATCCTTATATCATCCTTCTTTCTCCTGTTCATACCCTCTGCATAATTTCAGCATCTGGGGTGAACAAAGAATGTTTTTTGTGTGGGTTTTTTTTTTTTTTTAATTTATACCCCGCCACCTCCTGCCACAGGCAGCTCGAAGTGGCTAACAGCATCAATAAAACAATAATATTATAACACATTAAAAGCATCATCCCTCAATAAACGTAATAATAATAATAATAATAATAATAAAGAAAGAACCCACACACCTTCACACTCTCACCATCCCGTACCACTCCACTACCCCTTTATCTTGCAGTTCCAATGAAAGGCTGGGAGGTCCGGGTCCAGATGGATCCCCAACAGGAGGGAATTCCAGAGGCAGGGTGTGGCCACTGATAACACCTTATCCCACCTGGTCCGCCAGGAAACCTGGGGGACCTCCAAAATGGTGCTCCCAGCCAACCGCAGGGGCCGATCCAGAACCTGGGGAGTGAGGTGATCGGGCCCAGGCTGTGTAAGGCTTTATAGGTCAAAACCAACACTTTGAATTGGGCCTGGAAGACTTGGCAGCAAGTGCAGAGATTGGATTGGAGCACTGGTATAATGTGCTCCCAGCGGCCCAGTCCCACCAAGAGCTGGGCCGCCGCATTCTGCACTAGCTGCAGCTTCCAAGCCGTCACCATAGGTAGCCCCACGTAAAGTGCGTTACAGTAGTCTAACTCAGAGGTAATAAAAGCATGGATGATCATGGCCAGTCAGAAACCGAAACCAGTGGCCGAAGCCGCCGCACCAGATGTAACTGGCGGAAGGCTCTCCTCACCACATCCTCCACCTGGAGATCCAGGTGGAGCTGCTCATCGAGGAGCACCCCCAGGTTCTGTACCTGGGAAGTCAGCAGAGGACGGACCTCATCAATTGAAGGAGCTGTCATCTTCACTGACTTACCCACTAACATCACCTCAGTCTTGTCAGGATTCAATAGCAGTCAATTTGCCCTCATCCAGTCCCCCACAGCCACCAAACACCGGGTAAGCACTGAGACAGCTGAGCTTGGGTTGTTCGAAAATGAGAGGCACAATTGGGTGTCATCCACATACTGATGACACCTCACCCCAAACCCTCTGATCACCTCACTAAGTGGCTGAATATATACGTTGAACAGGAGAGGGGACAAGACAGAACCCTATGGAACTCCACACAAGAGGTTTCAGTAAGATGAAAAGCAGTCACCAAGTACCACCCACTGGGTTGTCCCAGTCAGGAATGAGCAGAACCATTCAAGAATGATCCTGCCCACCCCTGCACTGTTCCACAGGTGCATCACCAACATCTCATGGTCAACAGTATTGAATGCTGCCGAAAGATCTAACAGGACCAATAGGGTCGAATAACCCCGGTCCTTTTCACGGTGGAGATCATCCACCAGAGCCACAAGTGCTGTCTCAGTGCCATAACCTGGATGAAAGCCAGACTGGGAGGGATCAAGATAACCGACGCAGTCAAGATGCCCCTGGAGCTGCTGAGCCACCACCCTTTCAATAACCTTCCCTAAAAAGGGAATGTTAGAGACTGGCCAATAGTTGGCAGGGGAGTCAGCGTCAAGCGATGGTTTTTTGAACAGAGGCCACACCACTGCCTCCTTGAGACAGTCCAGCACTCTGCCCTCCCACAGGGAGGCGTTGACCACCCCAGCCAGCAATGGCCCCATTGTCTCCCAGAAGCTCTTAACCAGCCAAGATGGGGATGGATCTAATTCACAAGAAGTGGCTCTAACTGCCCCAAGCACACCCACCATGTCAGTGGGTGTCACCGACTGAAAGCGATTCCACAAAATTGGACATGCCTGGGCTTCTACGCCCTCTATGACCTCCACTGTGTTAAGTGCAGCATCAAAGTCATGGTGAATATGAGTGATTTTCTTTGCAAAATAATCCATAAAAAGGTCACAGCAGGCAGATGATGACTCAACCCCAGGGTTGAGGGAGGCCAGACTGACCAGCCCCCATACAACCCGGAACAGCTTCACCAGATGAGACTTACCAGATGTTATGAGGGCAACAAAGAACTTCCTCTTTGCTGCCCGCATAGCCACGACATAGGCTCGTAAATGAGCTCTATGCCGCAATCTATTGGCTTCAGTGCGAGAACGATGCCACCGTCACTCCAGCCATTGCCCCTCTTGCTTCAGCAACCGCAGTTCCTCAGAGAACCAAGGAGGTCTGCAGAGCCTCTGCCTGGGCAATGGATGCCTGGGAAACATTTGATCGATGGCCTCCATCAGCAAGATGTTTCATAACTTGATGAGGTTATGAATGACATGGTGATGGAAAAGGGCACAGTTCAATAGGGGTAAGTCTGACAATGGCTATTATCCAAGTTGATAGGGGGATGAAACCACTGATTGTTGGAAGCTGGGAATGAATTTCAAGAAATAACTCACTCCATATAGGTCCTATTTTAGTGCACTTCTGAAGTGTCTGGTGCTGACCACTGTTGAAAGTAGGATAATGGGCTAGATATGCTCTTGATCTGACCCAGTATTGCAGTGAAAATGTTGTTATGAGTGCCACTATGCCTGATTTTCCACTAACACAAGCTTTGCTACAGAGTTTATGTCATTGGCAGAAGTATACTGACCACCTCTAGGCCGGCTGGGTGGTTGGTGATGGTAACTGTCCATGGAGGAGGTGGCCTGGAACCCATCAGCAGCAACAGTAGCAGCAGCACTAGAGCAAAAAGGCTTCTTCATAACACCCTGAATCTAACCAGGGAGATTCAGGGTGTTATGAAGAAGTCTTTTTGCTCTAGTGCTGCTGCTGCTGTTGCTACTGATGGGCTCCAGGCCACCTCCTCCATGGACAGTTACCATCACCAGTCACCCATTCTGGGAGTTTATTCCAGTGGAGGGAGGAGAGAATTAGCAGGGTCCAGCACAGGCATAGTGCTAGATGTCGCAGCCTCCACCAGCAGCTAGCTCATTTCAAGTTGCTGTGACAGGTGCTCAGGGCATGGACCTGCCAGAGATGTCACTTAAGGGTGATAGAGGATTATTTTAATGGGATTTTTAATCTGAATGTTGAGTATTTAGGAGAATGTGGGTGGTGAGCGGGCTCCTGTAGGAACTGGTGACCGGGGCTTCTGTTGCTTTGACAGCTGCAATTGACTAAGGGGCGGGGCTACAGAACAGAGCCAGGGCTTAAAAGGACGTGGCCGCCGAAGGTGGAGCGTGGTGAGCGGGCTCCTGTAGGAACTGGTGATCGGGGCTTCTGTTGCTTTGACAGCTGCAATTGACTAAGGGGCGGAGCTACAGAACAGAGCCGGGGCTTAAAAGGACGTGGCCACCGAAGGCGGCGCTGGAGGTGCGCGCCGGGGCCAGCGCCTAAGGGCTGCACGTGCAAGGGCGCGCCTTTGTGCGCGTGGCCTTAGGCAACGGCCAGGGGCGGTTGGGCCCATGGAGTCTGTGGCCAAATTTCATCTTCACGCCTGCTATTTTGATTTTCGGTCCCCCCCTCTTTGCATTTTGTATAGTATTAAATGGCGACTAGGAAGAAGGAGAGGGGTGAGGGAGATAAGGCTACGACCACCCAATCTAAAAATTCTAAGCAGCGGAAAATAGATCTATTTATGAGCCGCCCGGACACCAATCCTATGATGTCATCAAGAAGGCCTCAGGAGGTGATTAATGACTGTTCTCCTCCTTCGATTAACTGCTCATTGCCTCTTAATAAAATAGAGGTGGACTTTCAGCGTTCCTCTACGCCCAGCAATGTACAGGGCAATGTAGAAAAATTTTCTTTCGCTGTGGAATCCCCACAACGGGTTAACCCCAATTCTGTAATGTCATGTTTAGCAGACCATGTACTTCTAACTGCATCTTCCATGCGCTATGTTTTTCAACATCTGAATAGGGTCTCGTTGGAGTTGGGAACCCTGTCATCCCTGGTTCGTGCAAATATTCAGGGCCAAGGGGCAGATTTGCTTGAGGGCCACGGTGAACAGTCTGATGTTTTATTGGGGGGTAAGCCTGAGAGAATAATGACTGTAACTTCTTTGGTGAACCCTCCATATGTTCAGCCGCAGAGAAAGGAGCCTATAAACAGCCCAGTCATTAGATCAAGAGAGGGACCGGTGTCCGCAAGGATAAAGACTAGCTCTATCCCTATTAATTTAGCGGATTTTGATAAACTACCATTGAACGTAATCTTCTCTATTCTTCCTTTATCTGGGGGCCAGTTACCTCCCTGGAATTCCCCTTTAGATATTGCTGAGCACCTTAGAATGCTACTAAAGTTTCCCCCTCGATACCAAATCCCAACTAGGCATGATATTATTTCTATTGAACACCTAAGTTCTAGGAGGGACCGCTGGGTCCTTAATGTTTTGTTTAATAGACAGGACCTTGTGGACTTAATATTTCATCAAGCTAAGAGCTTGGAGCCCAAGAATGTTTTTGTGGCTAGGGCCATGTGTATAAAATCTTCATTACGGGAGCCAATAATTTCAGGGGGGGAAATTGGTCCTGAGTCTGTACCCCTACTCCCGGGGTTGGGTTCCATAAGGGGTCCAAAAGGAAATATGGGAAAAGGGAAGAGAAGCAGTCCTAGCAGGCAATCAGGACTACCTAGGCCTTTAACACATAAAGCTCAGGAAGCTGCCTCGCCCGAAGAGATACAAATGGAGTGGGACAACCCAATTAGGGGTAAAGAAAGTGTCATCCATTCAGTACATCAGAGCTCTCCTAGAGGTGCAATCGGAGGTGTGGATTTGACGAATCCTACTCTGCAAAGATCTTCTTCTCTTCCCACTACGTTTATAAATAACTCTCAGTTTGCTAGGGAACAGGCGTTAATTATAGAGCAAATGGAGGGCACTTTCCATCAACTAGGGAAGGCCACGAAGCCTCAGAAGTATTTGCCTGGTCGATCTGTGGTGACGCAAGAATTGAGAAGCACGAAAATGGTATCTTGCTCTCAAACTATTATGACACTGAACAATACATTGATTTCTGGTGCCCCCCATCGGGGCGGGGAGGGGGGCTTAGTAACTAAAAGAGCCCCATTGCTGGAGGGAACATAATATCCCCTCCTACACACAGGCGTTCTTACCTCTCCCATCAGGACATCTCTCCCCCCCCCTGTTCCAGGGTGGTCAGGGAAGAGGCCTTTCTTTGCAGAATTCATTGATCCTAGTCAATTCTGGGAACCAGACGGGGTTGGGGGGGATTGAAGCGGGTGGGCAAGCTGATATATGAACCCAGGATCTGGTGGGTTTTGAGCAGAGGCCTGGAGGAGGGTCTTGCTCAGTGGTAGCAGGGGCCCCTCAGTTGGGGAATAATTGCATAACCCAGGTATTATTAAGAGTACAAGACCAGGTATTTAATGAGGCCTTAGGTGAGCCTAAGGAAAGGGAGGTAGAGGTGGAGGTCTTTACATCCCAGCTTAAGTGACTAAAGGAATCGAATGCTTCCACCCTGAGGATCCTAAGTTGGAATATCTCGGGCTGGAAGAATCACCATCTGGATTTTGACTTTAAGTTATTGGCGGAAAACTGTGACATCCTCCTTCTACAGGAAACCTGGGCAAGTTCCCAGATAGGATGGCAAGGTTTTTTGGTCTATGTTTCCCCGGCAAAATCTTATAAAGAAAAAGGTAGGCTTAGTGGCGGAATAGCTCTTTTCCTTCAAGCTTCAGTATTTATTAAAGCTGACTTGTTGGCAGTAGTTGACGCCCAGTTTGGTTTGTGGCATTGTGTTTCTAAGGTGGGGAAAGAGCTTCTCGTGGCTAATGCATATATTCCTCCACCAGCCTCTGTATATTATATCCCTGATATCTGGGAACAAATGAGAGATGCTATCCTGGGTGCCTTCTCTAGATTCCCAAGGGCAATGTTTATCCTGGGGGGAGATTTGAATACCCGAATGGACAACCCAGATAACTGGGGTTCCGTAGGTTGCCTAGACTCAATTGTAATCCCCCCCTTTAATAACCCTCGGGTTTCTAGGGACATATTTGTGTGCCCAAGGGTGCCGATACTCCGTTGGCTTTTGGGGGAGCTTGATTTAATAATTCTAAATGGCTGAGTTTTTGGAGACCTTTCTGGGAACCACACTTTTCACTCAAGTTTAGGTGCAAGTGTGGTTGATTATTTTTTAACCCAGTCCCTTAGTATAAGCGATACCCTCGGGATGAGGGTATTAGTGGCACTCCAAACTGAACACTCACCTTTGGTCCTTAAAATTGGTGATTTTTTTGGGCCTGTGAAAGTGCTAAGGGAGGATGACAATAATCAGGTGGGCCTTAGGAACCAATCTTGGAGGATTCAAAGGAAATGGTCCCCAGATGTTCTTGCTGATTTTTTGTCTTGGTTGCCACAGATCCAGGGGTGGGGGTGCTGTTTGCTCTCTAACTGCCAAGTTAAAGGGAATGTCTGAGCCTTTGAACACCTGATAGAATCTCTTGGGATGATTTTCTCTTTCACCCCTCAGGGTCGGGGGCTCCATAATCCCCCTGAGAGTTGGTTCGATGCCTCCTGCCATAGAGCTAGGAGGGATTTGTGGCAGTCGGTTAAGAAGATGAAAGAGAACCCATCAAAAGCTGCTAGGGAGAGGGTAGGAAGGGAAAGAAAATGCTACAAGCAACTCATAGGGGAAAAAAAGTCTGAATTCTATCAATCTCAGTGGTCTCAGTTACAACAAGCAGTGCAATCTAAAGACTCTAAGAAGTTCTGGGGATTAATAGCAGGCGCTTGTGGTTCCAGGGGTCCTTCCTTAGGAACTCGGCCCTCAGCTGCCAATTGGGAGGCACATTATTCTGCGCTTTTTGCCAACCCGCATCCTAAGATAACCAACTTTGATATTTGCCCTATTGACAGGTTCCCAGAATGGCCTCCGGTCTCAGTGGACGAGGTTAAGGAGTTGATCCTCTCATTAAAGGGGGGAAAGGCCCCAGGTGGGGATTTTATTCCCCCGGAACTGCTAAAATATAGCCCAGTTTGGTGGGCGGAGCTTTTGGCCCCCTTATTCACGTCCATAAACTTAACTGGTACAATCCAGAGACACTGGCTACAGAGTATTGTAGTTCCCATCTATAAAAAAGATAATACTCTGGATCCAGCTAATTATAGGCCAATTAGCCTGCTCTCAGTAATTGGGAAACTCTATGCGAAGTTCTTACTTGGTAAACTGGCTGGGTGGTTGGATACTGATGCAGTCATCCACCCAGAGCAAGCAGGTTTTAGGAGGGGCCAGTCAACTACTGACCAGGCTTTTGTGCTAAGAACGCTGTTTAGCAAATTTGATGGGACGCAGGTAAATTCTTCTCTTTTCTGCTGTTTTATCGATCTGTGAGCCGCCTTTGATTCGATTGATAGGGAGCGGTTATGGAACAAACTAAGATTGACTACAATTGATGGCCGGTTGCTTTTCCTAATGATTAAACTGCATGAAAATAATTCCCTGCAGGTTAGAATGGGTAAAGATCATTCTTTAACCAAGTCTATCAAAATGGAAAGGGGTGTCAGGCAGGGTTGTCTTCTTGCGCCAGTTTTGTTTAATTTTTATATAAATGATGTGGTCCTTTATATGGATGTCCCAGAGATTCATGCCCCAAAGTTGGCTAGAAAGAGGCTGGACCTCCTCCTATACGCCGATGATACGGTGTTGCTCTCCTTGACGCAGGTTGACTTGAGACGGGGGATGCAAAGGTTTGCAGAGTATTGTGAAAGAGAGAACTTGGTTATTAATTACGGGAAAACTAAGGTCCTGGTGGTGAGTCGATCCAGAAAACAACATCGCTGGTTTATGAAAAATGAAGTGATAGAGCAGGTTAGAACATTTAAATATCTGGGCGTTATCTTTGAGTCTTCGGGGAGCTGGAGATACCATTACGAGGCAGTCCTGTATCAGGCAGGCAATACAGCTAAAGCCCTAGTAAAATTCTATTTCTCCAAGGGGGGAACGCTGATTGAGCCAGCAATTCGCCTTTTCAAGACTAAAATAACTCCTCAGCTCTTGTATGCCATTCCCATTTGGGGCTTTGAGTTCCTAGATAGGCTTGAAGCCCCTTTAAATAAGTATCTTTGTGCAATTTTGGGCCTACCTAGAGGTACTCCGGGGTTCATTTTAAGGTCTGAGATCATGCTAAGATCAATTAGACTTCAGGCGACTCTGGCTGTATTAAAGTTCTGACTCAAAATAGTGGCGTCTCCCCTGAATCCTCTGTCTTTATTATCGTGCATTCGCAAGGAAAGATGTGTGAGCCTTTGGCTGCAAACAATTGAAAGTTTACTTTCTAAGTTGGGCTTAGACAAAGATCGCCTGAGGGCATTGGTTCCCGCCCAAGCATTGGCAGAAATAAAACAGAGGCTTATAGATCAGGAGATTCAACAGAATGACACAGCTCTCCAAGCACAAAGGATTGCTCCAGATTATTTGACCCTTGTCCACCGTGGGTCTCGCCCGGCTTATCTAAATTGGCCTCACATGAGAGCCCGGCGGGTGGTGACACTTTTTAGGTGTAACCTCTTTCCTTCTGCCTGGGTGCAGGGGAGATACCTTAAAATCCCTAAGAATCTCAGACTGTGCCAAAGGTGTGAGGAAGTGATAGTGGATTCTGTGCTCCATATTTTGCTCCATTGTCCCGGACATTGCAGTCTGAGAAAGCATTTATTGACACCTCATATAAAGGCATTACCTGCTTTTATTGGTGATGCGGAAAAGGTCCGATGGCTACTGAGTGGAGATGATCCAAGATGTACTAGAGCAGTGGCATCTTTTGGACTTAGCATTTTGGCCAAGGAAGCCCCTCTAAAGTAAGTCGAGATGTAATGGTTTTTCCACCCCGGTGTTTATATTTCATCTAATTAGTCAGATTGGTTGTCTGCTTTGGTTGAGGCCTGGCAGTGGTTGATATAATAAACTTACGACACTTAGCCCTTTTTAAGGGCAGTGACTAGAACCCAACTGATTCGGTGAGGCACAATTGTGCTTTCCTTTTTTCCTTTTGTTTTAACCTGAATGATGGGTCCATATGGCTATTGGGTCCTTACTCTTGTGTTATTTGTTTTTACTTTGTATAGTTTGTGTGCTTAGATATGATTCTGAGATTTTTAGCTTCCTTGTAGTAAATTAAATAACTTTACTTTATTATTTGTATTATTACTGATCCGTAATGGATATGTTAAGAATTGATAATATTTATTTGTTGTTTGTACCTTTTCCCAGCTATGACAAATAGCTAATGCTGGTAATAAATATTTAAAAAATTTAGGAGAATGTGAGTGTGGAGGGGTTTGGTAAGGCCATTCCCCCTCTGTGGGTTGGGGCTACTGGGCTTGAGGGGAAGTAGGAATTGGGGGGAAGGACTCCTCTAGGTGAGAGATGGAATAGTGGGAGTGGATTGGATGAAATAGTTGGGACTCAGTGTGGTCTCCCAGTAGTGAAGACTGGGAGAGTTGGAGTGAATGGGTGGGTGAGAGTTTGGCTTTGGGGATTTTGTATATTTTTGTTTTATTTCTTATTTGGTTTAGTTATTGTAAGTTGGTGGGGCCAATTCCATGCCCTGTGTGCACAGCCGTGCACACACACGTGCTCACAACCATGTGGTTTGAACGCACACTGCAGGCCATGTGTCAGTGTTGCGAACACCACACGTGCTGTGAGCACCAATCTGCAGGGCATGGGATCGGCTCCAATGTGAGCTGAGTCTGTTGGATAAAGATGGGATATAAATTGATAACAATAATAATTCATGGCATTGACCACTCCATCCAAATTGTACTGTAGTGGAGAAACAGATTCTCTATTGCCATTAGAAACACTCTGGCAAGAAGCAACATTTTGCACACCACCTTATCCCTGCCACAGTGATACTTGCAGCCTGGAAAGTAATTATTTAGTCAATGTATTAAAGCTAAGTGATATAGCATTCTTTACTCACTCCTAAAGTGCAAACTCTTCCATAAACCTTAGCGCTGAGACAAACAAAGCAAAAAATAAAGCATACACTTTGCTGCCTGTATCGCCACAGGGCCCAATAGTCTATAGATCATGTAATAATTTCATTTAGCAGCACAATAAAAGTCAAATTAGTTTCCAGGAGACAGTTATGTATGGTAATCTGGATTACTGCAGCCTCCTGCAGTTTGTATTAGCATTGTAATGTTATTTCTGCCACTGGGATCCTGGTGGCGACGCTCCTTATTTTTTTGTGTTCATATTTATTGAATCATTATGAAAGCTGAATCCTTAAACTCCAGGATAAATGGATTTGTAAATATTTAAAGTAATGCACACTGATAATGGTCATATTTTCAGATACATCACATTCCACCCCCACTTAAAGTAGATAACAACCACTACGTTATCAAAGCATTCCTGAGGAACTTTGGATGTGATCCACAAGTCACTTACTCTGGAGCGGTCCCACTGAAGTCCATAAGACTAAGAAGTTTGTGTATCGTGGCCTACAGCTACGCCTCCTGTCAGGCTAGAAGGAACCAGGAAGGAAGAGGTACTTAAGTGGGGCAATGCCAAAGACTCCATATGTCAACCTGGACATGTCACTTGAGCACTTGGTTACTCTCATCTATAAAATGGAGGTGGCAATGTTTCTCCCAGTCTTTCTTGGACTAGGCTATAGCTTTTAAGATGAGAGGGAAATTGTGGTAGGCCTTATCGTCTATGATTAGGCCCAAAACAAATACCCCCTTTTGTATTTGCAAAGATAATTTGCATATTTGTTCCTATGACTTAAATTACTTAAGTGGGGCAATGCCAAAGACTCCATATGTCAACCTGGACATGTCACTTGAGCACTTGGTTACTCTCATCTATAAAATGGAGGTGGCAATGTTTCTCCCAGTCTTTCTTGGACTAGGCTATAGCTTTTAAGATGAGAGGGAAATTGTGGTAGGCCTTATCATCTATGATTAGGCCCAAAACAAATACCCCCTTTTGTATTTGCAAAGATAATTTGCATATTTGTTCCTATGAAGAAATATCAAATTTGTCTTTGGGTAATTTCAGACATTACACACTCCCAGATCACCACAGTGGATCCCCAACCATGGAACCCCCAGCTGTGGCTCCAACAGGCCCCAAACAGACATGACAGAGGCAGTACCACGGCAAGGAAATGGAGAGCCAGGCCAAGAACCGGGACAGTGCAACAGATGTTACACCGATCCCGGACCATGGCAAGAACCCCCAGAAGCCATCGGGGTGGGGCGGGACACAGACATGGACAACAGTGGGCAAAGGAAGCCAAATGTACCACAAGACACCACCCATGCTAGGGAAATGGTAAGGGAGGGGGAAGAGGGAGGAGAATGGCAGTGCCGCACACACACACCAGCAGGAGGGAGGGGAAGCCATGGGCAGAGCAGAACACAAACCACACATACACACCAGCGGGCACACGCACAGCCAAAAGGGAAAGTAACTCAGGGGGAGGCTCACAGGGGCACACCAACAATGGGACAGGAATGGACAGACACCCAGGTAGAGACACGGGGACAGGGCACATCACACACCTAGGAGCAGGCGCTCAGAGGCGGGAAATGGTGAACACCACACCGGGAAGCCCAACAGAGAGCACCAAATAAAGGGGGGGGGGCAGAGGTCAACAACAGGCAAAGATACAAGAGGGGTAAGGGACCAGAATAGGGAGGGACATGGGGGTAGGCACAAAAAACCCTAGGGACAGCATGGGCAGTACAAGGCACCCAACAGCAACACTGGGCTCTGAACTGACATGAGCCCCAACGCTGACAGAGCAGGGTCACAGGGGAAGAGCCACCAATCTGATGAAGTCACCGGAAAAGACCGAGGCAGGTCCCACCAGCAAGACAACCTGTCCCGGATTAACATGCTCGGGTACCAAGGGATCGAGCCCCGAGCCGTGAACAGCTGATGTAGCAACCCACCCACCCCCAAATAAGTGTAAGCCGATTGTCAGAGGCCAGAGAACCCCAGACACAGAATGACTTGGAGGCAGCATGAGGGCAGGGGTTGGGCCATGTCATGGACACAGGCGGGACACCAGCGGAGCTAGAGCTGCAAAGGTCCATGAAGATCCCCGGTACAGTTGCCGGATAGCACCCAACAGCAGAATGGGGGGCGGGTCATGGAAACGAACCCCATGGCTACAGATGGTAAAGTGGTGCCACACAGACAGCCCCAAGGTGCAGGCAATCTGGCACAGCTGAGCTGAAGGGAGGAAACTGATGGAGCCAGGACAGCAGTGGGTCCGTAATGGGAAAGATGGAGTGGGCCACATAATGGACTGGCCAGGGAGGTGCAGGGAGCACACTTTGGAGATGACAGTCGAGACACAGATGACTCTGGGGGGACCTACAACCAGCTGCATGGGGTCACAAAGGGGGGTCGGTCAGGTTGGCCCAATAGATGAATGTAGTGCGGCCACTGCAACATGCCCCACCGATAGCCCATCCATGCCATGTGCTGGGCAACAAGATATTAGGCCTCAAAAGAATCAGGAGCGGTGAGTCCAACCTGAACATCAACATTGGACCACACCTCAGACAGCACCAGCAGCTCAGGTTCCATGGGATCAGGCAAGGCATAGTGAGCCGCAGGAGACCGCAACAGCTGTCTGAACTCCAACAAGTGCTAATAAGATGCCCCACGTGAACGCTGGTAGCCACAGGTCCCGAGGATGCTGCAGAAGTAGGAAACAGCCAGGGCAGGGCCGCCCTCCACCACACAGGTCTGGAAGCCGGACAAAGAACATACAGATAGAGCTGACACCATCTCAGCAGAAGACCATGACACATGCAACACCCTCAACTCCAGAATGTGCCCATCCGGAAAAGAATAGAGGCCCAGCTCCTCTGCATGGAGCCGGCACTCACAAGCGCTAGCCACATATCCAAAGCAGTGAAAGCCTGAGCTCAGACACCTATAGGCAACCGGGAGGGTAGCTGGGGAGCTCAGGTGCAGTTGAACGGGCTGGGAATGCCACCGGTCTTGATTTGATTTGATTTATTAACGACCTCGGCCAAAAACCAAAAATACAAAGATAAAACAAGGTATTAAAGAGCACAAGAACACCATAACAAAATTGACATATATTTCTTCCTTAACATTGCTCACTAAATACACCATCTCTACCAATCCTGACCAATGATAAAATAAAGGAGAAAAGAGGGCACCAAAACCAGTAGGGCTCCTTTTTACATTTCCTTTCAGCTTAATTCCATTTCCTTAGAAGCAGCTTAGTTTTCAGGCTCCATTAACTGCTTCTTGCGCTGTAGCTGGGCTGCATACAGGAACCTAGCCAGTGCTGTTATAGTCTCCCAGTTCTTATCTTGCATACACAAAGCTGTTCTCCTGTGTAATATATTTCCAAAGGCTACAACCTCTAAAGGAGCCAACCACCTCCACCTTTCTAATACATAAAAATGACATTCCCAAAGGACGTGACATACATCTTCTCTTTGGCCTGACTTGCATGGTCATAGCCTTTGCACCAAAGGCACCTGTGCCTATCTACCCTCCTGGAGGCTAGAGGCAGACAGGTCAGCTAGAGCTATGGTCTCCCTGTAGGTCCAGCAATGCAGACTGACTGCGGAACCACAGAGTGGGAGCTCTGAAGCAGCAGTACTAGCCATGGTGCACCTGGCAGAGGATCTGATGCTCAAGGGAAAAGGGGCCCCACAAACCAAAGTAGGCAGAGGAGGCAACCAGGGGAGCTCCAAGGACACATGATAAGGGTACAGGCAGCACTTTGGGATGGCTAGGAAGTGATGCATGGGGAGCGGACACAGCACAGCTGCAGGAACCGAAACCTGGGGACGGGCTACACACAGACAGCAGTTTTATGCAGACAACGTACAGTCAACCACACAATGCCTTCACTTAGCCACCTACATGCCTGAAGAACAGCCCTCCCCCACTCCCCTATGCACCTAGACAACCAACACCACAATACCTGACAGCAAGTGCTCCCAGGGGGCCCAAGACATACAGGTGTAGGTCTCCCAGTATGGGCGAGTGGCCCCATGCCACCCAGACCACCTGTTAATGCATAGCCCACAACCAATTGGCGAAGCACCATACAGGCCCAACGGACAGCTGCTGGCGTGTGGGCGTATGCTGGCTACGGGCCCATTATAGCGAGTCACAGCCTGCAGCACATCGGCAGGAGCATGCCTCTGAGCAGTGTGCATGAAAACGCCCATTGCTCTAGGGGCACTTATCTGCACAGTTCCTCGCTTGTACCAGCCATGGATACCAACCAGTGGGGTGCCCGTTGGCTCTTACTGGAGATCATCACTAAGTGGTACCACCAGCACACTGAGCTCCAGCAGGTCACCATGGAGCGGCTTGAACTGTACAAAGGGGTCCGGGAATGTCTGACCCATTTTTCTGAAACCAGCCTGCTCGCCCACCACAGGTGCCGCCGCATCCCGTCCATGTGCATGGCATGCAGGCTGTCCAGCATATATTGCAGGGCCATGCTGATTGTACGTACCCATCCAGCTGCCCTCAGACAAGCAGCTGCTCACCACTACTGGAGGAGGGCAGCCCTCCTCAGCGCTGTCATGTTCACGATGCCCACTGAAAGGTGCCTCTGGGCCATGCACAGGGCTCAACAATGGTGGGAGGGGGCCCTGACATGATGGGACAATGCTGCTTGCAGGGTCCACTTCAGGATGGACTGGCGTATCCTCCTGCGACTAGTAGTGCTCTTACAGCCCTGGCTGGAGTGAGAGCATACCCCCATTCGCTCCCCTATACCAGTCGTGCAGTGGGTGGGCATAGCAGTCTGGGCCCTTGGTACCCCGGATTCCTGACGTTCCATGGCACAACACTTCGGTGTGGGCCTGACAACCATCACCTGCATTATTCATGACTTCTGTGAGGATGTGGTGGTGGTTCTCCTGGACTGCGTGATCCAGCTCATGGATCAGGTGGCTGTGATGGCTGACTTCGAGGCTTCTGGGTTCCCTAACTGCCTGGGCGCTATCGATGGCACCCATGTCAGGATCCTCCATCCTTCCCACGGTGATGCAGCTGAGTACATCAACAGGCACGGATACCATTAATTGCAGCTCCAGGCCGTTGTTGATCACCGGGGCCAGTTCAAAGATACCTTCACCAGCCACTCCAGACACAGCCATGATTCCAGGATCCTCACCATCTCCCCCCTCTTTGCATGGAGGCACAGGGGGGACTATGCCAACATGTCGATGGCCCGGATCGAGGGGATGTTGATGCCCCCCTGCATAATTGGGGACCTGGCCTATCCAGTGCTTTAATGGCTCATGAAGGCCTATCCAGTGGCCAGGAATCAAATGAAGTCCCTGTACAACACCCGACTATGCACCTCGAGGACTGTGGTTGAGGAGACCTTCGGTGCCCTCAAGCAGAGATGGAGGTGCCTTGCCGGGCATCTGGACTATTCTGCGGAGACCTCCGCCATCATCATTGGTGCCTGCTGTGTGTTGCACAATATCTGCGAGACCAATGGGGCCACTCTGGGGTATCCCATGGCACATTGGCCAGCTGGCCCTGTCCCTCTATATGTGAACGAGGCGAACCCGTGAGTACTGTTATGCAATGTGAATATGAACAGCACTTACGAGCCACATATCCAAGGTGCCCCTGCCCTGAGGCTACTGGGGTGCTGCAAAGGAGAGTAGGCTGTGGATCCCCAGTAGTCCCCAGTACCTGTACACTGTATCCCCTTACCATGTCCCGTGGGTGCTCCCTCCCCTCCGAGTTCCACTAGGTGTTTTCCCTGTTGCCCCAGGGTCTGTAGTGTGGAACCCCTGGCATAGCCGAGTCCAACAGGGCCATATCCTGACCCGCTACATGCACAGTCCCCAACATGATTACCTAAGAACGACAGACATGATAGCTACAGTGTATAAAGGTGCATTTATTATATTCACAGTGCTCTCAGTGCCCTACTTCCCCCTCCCCTTACATCTTCCCCCCGACCCATCCTGCTTACTGGACTGACCTCTCCCTTGCCTGGAAGGTGACTCAGTGGTCTGTGAACTGCCCTCGCCTGCACTGACATCCCCCTCCATCGCTTCCTGGCTCTGCCACAGCTCCTGGATGTCCTCTGTGGCAGGCTATGGGGCTGGACCGGGCCTGGGGCTGCCTGGTAGGGGTGGGAATTCCGGTTCTCCCGAGAACCGATATTGCTGGTATTTGGGTGTACTGGCTTAATCCAATAAATCCAATATTTACCTGTACTGGTATACCAGATTTTTAATGTTAACTGCTTTACGGAATTTTTTACATTGCGGCCATTGAAGTCAATAGCTGCAATAATAGCCGCAATGTAAAAAATCCGGTAACGCAGCCAATGTTAAAAATCCGGTATGCCGATACTGGTAAATCCGGTGCCAGGAAGATCCAATACCGATAAATCCAGTATCCGGTATTCTCCCTGGTGTCCCACCCCTACTGACTGGTGCTGTTGCACCTGCCTGGGTGACTGCTGCCCTCACATCCCCTGTGGGACGGGTAGGCAAATGCGTGGCACCTATAGTCTGGGCTGCTGCAGGTGCTCTGGGATGGGTAATGGCAGTGGGATGGGTGGTGGGTGTGGGGCTGCAGCAGTATGGTGCCCAGGGGTGCTGCTGTCATGATGTAGGCACTCATTGTGCCCTCATGTAGCAGCAGCGAGGTGCCGATCTTAAGCGACTGGTCCAATTTTCTTGAGTGATCCACTCCCAGGCGGTCATTGTTTTGGGTCATTCACTCAAATGCCTCCATCTGCCTGGTGCAGTCCCGTCTCTCCTGCCTCCTCTCCTTCTGCATCTCCACTAACAGGTGCCTGTCCCTTCCCTCCACCTGCTATACGACTCTGTTGGTGGCAGCCTCCATTCTGTCTATGGATGCGATCATTGCCTCCCCCTGCTGTGCGCTTGTACGCTGGATCTCTTCTGCTAGGTCCTCCCATTGGCAGCGTACACATGCCCTGTGCTCGTGTATCATCTGGGCTGGTGGCATGGGTCCCTCTTGTGGGCTGGCTGCCTGCACGGGCTGTGGATCTGTGGGATATAGGTTAGGTATTTTCAATTGAACTCCCGTTAGCTTCATGTGTACCTCCCCAGATCAGTGCTGTGGGGAGGGGCTGGGATCCCTGCACGTCTTTCCCCCTTTCCCTTGGGTGAATTGGTCCCCTCCCCACCCACTACATGTAACTGTGACCCACAACCCCTCCCTTATTTCCCCGTGTTCTCCCTCGGCACCCCTTCCGGGGGCTCTGCGTTCCAATCCCCTGCGGCCCCTGGGATCTGTGTGTGCATGTCCATCTGCTCCCCCTTGGGCCAATACACTCTGTTGACCTGTAGGGCTGTCCTCCCCTATGCCCACTCACCTTGCTTCTCCTGCTGTTTCTGCTGCTGCTCCCCTTCTGCCTTGTCCTTCTGCAGGTGTGGTTGCGGTCCTGTGTGGGAACGGACATGGTGGTGGGTCATTGGGGTGCTTGTGTCCCTTCCCCCTTGTCCCTTCTGCCCCCTCCCTCTCCCAGCATCTGGTGGGTCCCATCCCTTCCACATACCTTCCTCCATGTGTTCCACCACTCCCGGTGCACATTCCCCCTCCATTACCTCCTCTTCTAACTTGGTCACACCTGCAGTAATGGGGGATGGGGTGGTTAGTTTTCTTCCCTGTCTGTTGGTTCCCCCGTCTCCCTTTCCTGTGTCCATGCTGGCCCCTGTGTTTTCCACACCCTGTGCCTACCTTCTATGTCTGTCTCTGAGTCCTCCGTGTCTGGCTGATCCATGGGGTTCTGCTCCGAGTGGTCCCCTTGTGTCCACTGGCTCAGGGTGACCAGTGTGTCATCGTCAGAGTTCCCCATACTAGTGTGTCATCATCAGAGTTCCCCATTCCTGTCCATGATGGGGGCCTGCTGCTCCCCGAGGTCCCAGGCTATTCTTCTTGGGGTGGGGGTAGGGGGGTCAGCGGTGTCTGTAGGTGCACGTGGTGTGTCATGGATGGTGGTATTTCCTCCCATGCCCTGCCCTGTGCCACGGCACTCCCTACCAGCCTGGGGGCCACGATGGAACCCTTCTTGTGCAGGATCTGATCTAGAGCATCATAATAGGGCTCTGTCCTAGCTGCATGACTGGACTTTTGGTTGTTATCCTTTATGTTCTTATACCCCCTCTTTAGTTCCTTGGCCTTGGACCTGCATTGCACTGTTGACCTTTGGTATCCTGCCTCTTCCATTTTCCTGATGATCTGATCGCATATGTGCTCATTCCACTTGTTGACCACCAGCTCTATCCGGTTTTCCAGGGACCCCCACATCTTTATGAAATTCTGTGTCTCCTTGTATCCCCACTGCCCCCCTCTCTGGTACCTCCATTTCCCTGGTGCCCCCACTGGCTTTGGTGCTGCCTCCTCCTCCTTCTCTGCCTCCTTCCTGCTGGTGTCCTGCAGGGGTTCCAGGGCTCAGGCTCTTTTACAGGTCTGTTGGGTGAACATGGGTGGTGAGTGCTGTGCTCTCTCTGTTCTAGTCCCCACCTCCCGCCTTCCCTCCGTGGCTGTCCACTATCCTTGCACCTCCAAACCCCCTGGCTGTCCCCCAATCCATTGTGGTCTCCTTACCCATTTGCGGGGAGGGGGACTCTATCCCCTGTTTGGTGTCCCCCTGTGGGGTGGATTGTTGTGGGTCCTGCAGATGCTGCTGCTCTTGCTCCATTGCAGTGTCATGTCTCTCCTCTCCTCTCCTCTCTTTTCCTGTTTGTTGTCTCACCTCCTCATTCCCCTGGTGCTGTGTGCCCTTTAAATATCCCTCCTTGTTCTGTTTGTTGGGCATTGCCTGGCAGCAACGCTGCATGCCTTCACCATGGCTGGGGATCGTTGTGTGTGATCACACCTGGCCGTTGCCATTCAAACACACTTTTGGTCATTTCCCGGTGGGAATTGCATTGACCACGGTTCTGGAAGTGGTCCTGTCCCAAACTCCAAAACTGTGGTTGGCCTTGACCCCTACCAGTGATAGACTGGGCTGAACATCTGGATGCCTCTGAACAGACGTTCAGGGCTCATTGGCCACGCTGCAGGTTGTGTGTGATTCAGTATGGTTGACTCTGATCTTGTAATGTCTGAAATTATCCTTTGTGAGCATTGTGAAATTTGTATCTTTGTATTGTTTGCTTCACTGTTATGATCACTCCAATATTTTGGTATTCAGTACTTTGGTCACTTTGGCAGTGCAATTTATCAATATTTTTTTTTTTTTAAAAAAAAAAGTTTTGCAAGAGTATGATTGGTCTTCCTTGTGAAAAAAATGCAGTGATCACATTAAAATTCACATTCATGTTCAAAAACTAACCCTAGAATGGTCACAAAAATACTGCATTTTTTTTTCTGTTTGGGCGTCTAAGTGAACTCAAGTTAGTTTACAGATTTAAAAAACCTTTCTGGGAATGCATTCAAAATGAACTTTATGATATGAACTGAATTTCAAATTTATTTAACTGTTAAAATATTCTTATATATAAAGGCATTCTGCACATTATCTGTATAAAGGAGTGGTGGGGAACTTCAGCCCCTGGGGGCGGGGGTGAGTGGCAATGGTTAGTTTTTATTTGGCCTCTTTCCAGTTCCTTGATCTTCTCTGGACCCAGTTCCTACCCTGACGCACTGAAAGAGTGAGCTTAGGGAAAGAAACTAGAGATGAAGGCATGAGGGCTGAAACGAGATTTTGCAAAAATGGGAATTTCTGTTGAAATCCCAGTTCTCAATGCTGTCTCGGTTGAATTGAGAATTTGTTGGTATTTGACAATGTCTCAATTGAGATTTAATTTATCAATGTACTGATACTTTGCTTATTGCTTTGCTGTTTACCGCTTTGCCATCTGCTACATATCCCAAAAGGTAATACCGACGCAATACCACATTTCTTTAACTCCATTTTCCCTTGCACTTCCTTGTCACTCATTGGCTGGTATGCAGATTTCCTTACAAATCTGCAATCCAGTTGCAGATTCGTCAAACAACATAGAATAACAATTCTGATTGGAGGCACTGGAGTAGAGGTTAAGGGGCACTGGGGAGAGATTAAGAGTTGGGCTATTCACACAGTGATTGGGTCAGAAATGTGGAAACAACAAACCCAGAAGTAAAACAATGCTATTGGCAATGCAGTAAGCAGTAAATGAACAGTGCACCATACACAGTAGGCAGTAAATGTTAAGTGGAAAGTCAGTAACTCAGAACGGTTTCTCGTGGAATTGAAACAATTGAGAAATTGCATCGGTATCAGGAAATTAACCTGGTTCCCGATATGGTGAGATTACTCGTGAGTAAAAATGTTACTTCTCATTTCATGCCTAGGATACATCCATGGCATATAGACTCCTGATCTGTGCCTCCCCCATTCCTTTCCTCACCCTGAATGCACCCCTCAAGCAACCCTACCTTCAACCTTGCCTTCTATGTGGTCATTGGGGCTTGTACTAATTTCCAAAGTGGCTTCTGGGAAGGAAAGGGTTCCCCAGCCCTGATATACTGGGCCTAACAGGCCCCAACTTAATACACAATTTAAATAATAGACACATAAGACACATGGCAAATTTTATCTGAGGTTTCACAGACCTCAACACCTTTTAGATACATTTTATTTCAAAATGAAAAAAAAAAAAACCTAAGGGGACAATCCAGCAGCTTACTTATACCGACCCCAATGTGCAGTCAGAACACGCTCGCTGCTCTGCGTGCAGCACAGCCTCGCAGGGCAAGTCAAATATGCCAGGGTTGCACTTTTTTCCCATGCAGCTGTGCTACACACATGTGAGTGTGTGCGTTCTGGCTGTGCACCATGCATTGGGGTAGGTGTAAGTTGGCCTCTGTGTTGTTCCCTTACAGTAGAAAACCATGTTTAAAGATAAAGATAAATATTAAAATTGTTACATCAAAATAAAATCACCTAAGCCTAGAAAACCCACACACGCTCTTTGAAGCAATTTAACAGTAGAAATTCAGGCAGGCCAGATGGTATTCATCCAATTCCAGTTGTACTGAAAAACTAAAATTTGAAATTTCTCAACTACTATCAATGGGTATTTTCAGACGTCATGCCATCCCGATTCACCACAGTGAATCCCCGGTGGGGGTGAACCAAACAACCACCCCCGTGACCAAAAGACACCCCAAACAGACGTGCCAGCTGATCCCAGCAGGGAATCGGGGCCGGGGCGGGGCCGTGCGGAGCAACGTGCAGCCGCACGGCCCCGCCTCCCCCATGCTCCCACGCCGCCCACTCTCCGGGGGGACGGGCGGGCGGCACGGCCAATGCAGCTGCAGTGCCCAACCGAATTGACCACGGCCAAAATCCCGCTGAGGATTCCAGGCCGTGGTTGCCGTCCAGACATTACTTTTTGTTGGTTCCCGCTGGGAATCTCTTTGACCACACTTTCGGCGATTGTCCCTCGGGTAGCCCCGGAAGCATGGTTGAAATTGACCCCATGTGGGAATTGACCATGGTGAACATCTGGCGGCCGCCAAACAGATGTTCAGGGTGCTTTGGCCCCGCCGCAGGATTGACCATGGTTCACTGTGGTTGACTGTGATCTCGTAACATCTAAGAATACGCAGTAATAGTAACTATTGCTAAAATCCTCTGTGCCAGAAGACTGGAGATTTGGGGTATTTTCAGACGTTACGGGCGGCCGGTTCACCACAGCGAACCACCAGGGGGGGCGAACAGCGCAACCACGCGCGGGGGTGGAAAAACGACCCAAACAGACGTGCCGGGAACGGGACCACGGGCCGGAACCGGGCCGCACCATCGCGGGCCGCGGCAGCACAACAGACGTGCAGCCGAACCCCCAGCGGGTGCTAAACCCCAACAAGGCACCGGGCAGGGGCGGGACACAGACATGGCTGCCTGAGGGCAAACGAAGCCACAAGGCACACAAGGGAACACCCACACAAGGGAAACGGGAAGGGAGGGGGGAAGAGCGATAACAGGCTGACAGCCGGCTCACACAGCGGTCCCGCAGCGGGGCACAATGCACGGCCACACGCCTGGGCACACACACACACACACACACACCAGGGAAAGGCCTGGAAGGGGGGGCAGGGGCGCCCGGAACACCCCACCGGGAACACCGGGAGGGACGGGGGGGCCACCACCAAGGGGCAAGGCACAGACAGCAGCAACCCCCACCCCCACACCACCCCAGTCCAGTCCAAGGAGGTGCCCCCACAGGAACAGAGGCAGTCTCGGAGGGGGGGGCGGACCCCCGGAGCAAGGCACGTTGGGGGCCCCCAAAGCACAGCGAGGCCGGCGGAGGGGCGCCAGGAGGAGGAGGAAGGGGGCCCCACAGTCAAAGGCTGGCACAGGCAGGGCAGCCGGGTCCAGCGGTGCTCCTCCGCAGCACCAGCGACGCTCAGGCAGCACCCACGGAGTCACGGGGATGGAGGGGGCCCAGGACCACGGCCAGGGGCAGCAGCAAGCAGCGAGGCGGGCGGGAGCTCACCGAGGTGGGGTCCGCAGGTCGGGAGCGGCCAGCGGGGACCAGGCCCCCCCCCGGGCCGGGGCGGGAGCCCACACGGGGGCACCACGCCGGGGGGGGCAGGCCAGCGACGCGGGGCTCACGGGCCGCTGCCGGGGGCCCCGCTGGCCCCAGGGCCCGGGTGGCCCGCCCGGTGGACCAGGTGGGGCCAGTGCAGCATGCCCCGGCGGTACCCCTGCAAGGACATGTAGTGGGCGATCAGGTAGTAGGCCTCGAAGGGATCGGGCATGGTGAGGGCCAGCTGCACATCCACACGCGCCCACACCGCCAACAGGGATGACATCTCCACCGCGGAGGGCTCCGGCACACAGCAGGCAGCAGAAGGGGGCCACGGAAGATGCCCCAGCTCCAGAAGCCGCTGGAACGCCGCCCCACGGGTGCGCTGGTACCCACGGGCCCCGTGAACACAGGAGAAGTAGGTCACGGCCAAGGCAGGGCCACCCTCGGCCAGGCACTCCGAGTAGGCGCCCAGACCACACACCACCAGCGCTGACACGGTCTCCGAGGCGCTCCAGGGCACATGGGCGCACAGCACCTCCGGGATGCGCCCCTCGGGGAAACGAGCCAGCCCCAGGGCCTCCGCATGCAGCCGGCAATCACGGGCGCTCACCACATGGCCAAAGTAACGGAGCCCGGAGCTCAGGCTCTCGTAGGCACCTGCACGGCTCCCCGGCCCGGCCAGGAGCAGCTGCACGGCAGGGGTGTGCCACAGGTCGCACAGAGACATGGTCTCGCGGAAGGCCCAGATATGGGGGGCCCCTTGGGGGCCGGACAGCGGGAGCCCCATGGATGGGCAGCCAGCCATGGTCCAGCACAACAGGGAATGGGACACGGAGCCCGGAGGGCACACAGACTGCCCAGGGCCGGGAGAGGCTCGGCCCGGCCCCCGGGACAGGGAACACGGGCCCGCACCGCAACATTGTAGCACAACAGAGCGAGGCGTGGGGTGCGGGCCCGGCACAGCTGCAGAGAACAACAGCGAGCTCTCTGTCTGCCTAATCGCACCTTCAAGGCCATCCCGCTACAAACAGCGAGGGGAGGGGGCCCGGGGTGCTGGGGGCGGGAGCAGCCGGAACGCACCGGCACAGGGCGCGCGCAGGCCCGCGAGGCCGACCCCCGGGCGGAGCCACCAGCACCGGGCCGCCATAAGCGCTCCCAGCCCCCACCGGGGCCCCAGCACCATGGAGCGCGATAGGGCAGGTGGGAACTGGATGTTCCTCGCGCTCGCGGCTGAGTGGCACCGTGACCACACTGAGCAGCTGTGCCTCCTGACCGAGAGGGTGCACCTGGCCGTCCGCCTGCGCTATGTCCTGGCCCTGCGGGCTGGCGTGCGCCTCCGGGGCCAGCAGGCCCGCAGGAGAGTCCGTGGCCGGCTCAGGGCTCGGCGCCGGGCCTGGGGGGCGTGGCTGGCCGCCTGCCGGAGCCTCACCCGGCCCGCTGCGCTCCGAGGGGCCGCGAGGCGGTTCCGCTGGGCAACGCAGACCCTCCGCCGGGCAGCGCTGCTGGCCATGCCCATAGCGCGGAGCCTATGGGTCACGGAGCGGCCCCAGGCCTGGTGGGAGCGGGCCCAGGCCCACTGGGGGGAGGCCGAGTGGGGGTCCCACTTCCGGATGGGCAAGGCCACCCTGCTGCGCCTAGCGGAGCTCCTCGCGCCCTGGCTGGAGCGGCAGCACACCTCCATGCGGGAGCCCATCCCCATGGTCCAGCGGGTGGCCATAGGGGTCTGGGCCCTCGCAACGCCCGACTCCTGCCGCTCCGTGTCCCAGCACTTCGGGGTGGGGCTCAGCACGGTCGCCTGCATCGTGCGGGATGTGTGCGAGGCTGTGGAGGGCGTGCTCCTCGACAGGACCATCCAGCTCCTGGACCAGGGCGCTGTGATGGCTGGCTTCGCGGCCGGGGGCTTCCCGAACTGCATCGGAGCCGTGGACGGCACACACATCGAGATCCTGCGCCCGGCCGCGGGGGAGGCCCTGGAGTATGTGAACCGGCACGGATACTACTCCCTGCACCTGCAGGGGGTGGTGGACCACCGGGCCCGCTTCATAGACATCTACACGGGCAACTCCGGCCGGAGTCACGACGCCAGGATCATGACCATCTCCCCCTTCTATGCCCGCATGTACCGGGGGGACTTCGCGGACATGGGCATGAGGTGGATCGAGGGTGTTCCCATGCCCCCCTGCATCCTGGGGGACCCCGCCTACCCCCTGACCCGCTGGCTGATGAAGGTCTACCCTGTCCCGAGCCCCCCTGCGGAGCAGGTATACAATACCCACCTGTGTGCGAGCCGGACCGTGGTGGAGCGTGCCTTCGGGGCCCTGAAGCAGCGCTGGAGGAGTCTAGCTGGCCGCCTGGACTTCACCGTCCCCACCTCCGCCCTGGTGATCGGTGCCTGCTGCGTTCTGCACAATGTGTGCGAGACCGAGGGGGCGGCCCTGGAGTACCCCGAGCCCCACCGGCCCCCCGGTCCTGTTCCCCTGTACGTGAACGCAGGGAACCCCCGGGAGTACCGGTATGCCAAAAGGATCCGGAACGCCCTTGCAACCCACATCGCCCGGGGGGGCCCGCTGTGAGGGCCTTCCCGCCCCTGGGGGCCCCACCCCCCGTTCCGTGCCCATGCCCCTGTACACGCGGTCCCACAGCCCTGTCCCCCCCACAAACGGGCCGGGGACAACTGTCTCTTTACAACACTTTATTGCCCACACAGTGCACACAATCACCCTGTGCCCCCTCCCCACCCCCGTCCCCGTGACCCCGTCCACCACCCGCCCTCATGTGGCCCTCCCCCTCCCCCCCCTTCCCACCATCCCCCCGCGTTTCCTGGGCCGACCCCTCGTGCGGCCGCTTGGGCCCACCGAGCTCTGGGAGCTCCCCTCCCCCCCACTGTCCGTGTCCCCTGCCGTGTCCTGGGCCGGTCCCGGCCCCGGCAGGGGGCCGGGCGGCGGATGGGCAGCTGTGCCCGGTGCCCCGGTCGCGCCCCGGGGGGGCTGGACCCTCCGGAGGCCCGGGGGCACTGGGAGGCGCATGCGAGGGCCCTGGGGCCGGGGGGGCGCCAGGGGCGGCAGGGCTGGGCCCGGGGGCGCCGAGGGGCCCGGCATGGGGACCTGGGCGGGCAGGGCGCCCGGAGGTGCGCCGGCCATCACGTAGGCACACATGGTGCCCGCATGCAGGAGCAGGGAGGTCCCAATGTCGTGGGACCTGTCCATCTTGGCACTGTGCTCCCGCACCATGCCCTGTATGTCCTGCCGGAGGCCCCTGAGCAGCCCCTGCTGCCGCTGGTGCTCCCGGCGCTCCCGCCTCCGCTCCAGGCGCACCTCCGCCTCCAGCCGGCGGTCTGTCTCCAGGGCCTTCTCCATGGACCGCTCTATGGCCGCCTCCATGCGGTCCACGGAGGCGATCATGCGCTCCCCCTGTTCCTCCGCCCTGCGGACGATGTCCTCCGCTTGCTCCTCCCTGCGCCTGCGGACCCGCGCCCGGTACTCCCGCATCCGCTGGGCTGGGGCCGCGGCCGGCGGAGGCGCCGCGCGCGGGGGCTGCCCTGTGGAAATGGGCGGGTGGGTCAGTGCAGGGCCCTGTCCCCTAGCGGGGTCGGGTCCCGGGGCCCCCTGCCCCCCCTCCCCCACTGAGGCCAGAGGCCCCCCTGGGCTGGCGCCCGGGGGGCCCTCCCGCAATCCCAGCCCTCCCGCCTTACCTGGGTCCGGCACCTGCTCTCCTGTGCCCTCCGCGGGGGCCTGCACCGTCTCGCTGGCCCGGTCCTGGGGCTCCCCATGTCCTGCGGGCGGGAGAGGGGGGAGCGGGTGAAGGGGGCTGGTTGTGGCCCCTGCAGCAGGGCCCCCACCCCCGCCCCTGCCACCGGCCCCCTGGTCATGCCCCCCCCTGCCCTGGGGGCCCGCTTACCCTCTATGTCCGTCTCCGAGCCTTCGGAGGCCGGCGCCTCACCCTGGGAGTGCTCCCCCTGGGACCACTGGCTGAGGGTGGTGAAGGTGCCGACCTCCGACTCCGCCTGGCCGGCCCGGCGTTGGGATGTCTCCGGGCTGCTGCTGGGGGGGGGCCTTGGGGCTTCTGCGGGTCCCGGGTGGTCCTCCTGGGGGTGGGGGTCCCCTGAGCTCGTGTCTACCGGGCGGGCGGCGAGGGGAGGGGGTACCTCGGCCCGCTCCCTGCCCTGGACCACAGCGCTGCCCACCAGGCGTGGGGCAACTATGGAGCCCTTCATGTGAAGGATGCGGTCCAGGGCATCGTAGTAGGGGGCGGTGCGGGCCCCGTGGCCGGAGCGGCTGTTATTGTCCTTGAGGGCCTTGTACCCCCTCTTGAGCTCCTTGGCCTTCGAGCGACACTGGTTGACAGTGCGCTCGTGCCCCGCCGCCTCCATGTCGCGCACGATGTCCCGGTAGACATGCTCGTTGCGCTGGTTTATTGCGAGCTCCACCTGGTACTCGAGGGTCCCCCAGATCCGTATGAAGTCCCGGGTCTCCTGGAGGCCCCACTGTCCCCCTCTGTGATAGGCCTTCCTCCGGCTGGGCCCCTGCTGTTCCTCCTCCCGGTGCAGCTCCTGCTGCACCTGCCTGTGCTCCTCCTCCACCTCCTCCTGGGGGTGCGCCTCCAGGGGCCGGGGGCCGGGCTCCTCCTGGGGCTCGTCCGCCCGGGCCGACTTTCGTGTCTGGGGGGGGGAAGGGGGGTGGTTGGTTGCTGGGTGAGGGTGTGGGCCCTCTCGGGGGCCCCCTGCCCCCCTGCCCTCCGCCCGGGGTCCCCCTGCCCCCCTGCCTTCCGCCCGGGGTCCCCCCGGCCCCCTCCACAGGGGGTTCCCCTGTGCCCCCTGTTCCCCTCCCAGTGGGTGCCCTTACCCGTTTCCTGGGTGCCTCCTGTGGGCCTGTTCCGGCCGCTGTCCCCGGGGCGGCGCGACCCGGCTGCAGCTGTGGTTGGTGTTCCCGGGGCGCCTCCCTGGTCGGGTGCTCCCGTGTGCCCCCTTCCTGCACCTGTGCCCCCTCCGCCTGCATCGCTGGGCCTGGCTGCACGTCCTCCGCCTCCTGTGCCGCCGCTGTCGCTGTTCGTGCCTCCGGTCTCTTCCGCTTCCCTCCTCGCTCCATCCCGCCACGCTTGCTTGCTGCTGCTCTCGCTTTAAATCTCCCTCCGGTGTTTGTGTTGGTGCTGGTTGCCTGGCAGCGACGCTGCGTGCCTCGTCCCCGGCCGGGGCTCCATTTTTTTGGTTCCGCTGGGGGATTGGCGTCCAGACGTTACTTTTCCTTGGTTCCCTGTGGGGGTTCGTTTGACCACGCTTCCCGGGACCTTCCCCCGGCTAGCCTGGGAAGCGTGGTTGAAACTGACCCCATGTGGGTATTCAGCGTGATGAACATCTGGCGCGCGCCGTTCAGACATTCAGGGCCCTGCACTGGCCCCACCTGGTCCAACGGGAGGGGCACCCGGGCCTCACTAATGTATTAGATTTTTATGAGAATGTCAACAAGCATGTGCATAGGGGTGATCTGGTTGACACAGTATATCAGGATTTTCAAAAAGCATTTGACAAGCTCCCTCACCAGAGACTCTTGAGCAAACTAAGTAGTCATGGGATAAGAAGAAGAGTCTTGTCATGGATTAGTATCTGGTTAAAATACAGGAAACAAAAGGTATGAATAAGTTGTCATTTTTTCAAGTTGAAGAGAGAGAGACAATGGGGTGGCTCAGAGGTAGTACTGGGATGAGTACTGTTTAATATATTCATTAATGATCTTGAAAAATTGGTGAAGAATGAGGTGGGTACATTTGCAGATGACACCAAATTATTCAAGATAGTTAAAACCCAGGCAGACTGTGAGGAACTACAGAAGCATTATTGTTAAAGGAATAGAAAATGAAAGGGAAAGTATCATGATGCCACTGAATAAAACCCCACCACTTGGTTACAATCCCGCTTTGAATATTGTGTGGAGCCCTGTTCACCCAACCTCAAGAAAGATATAATAGCGCTGGAAAAGGTTCAGAGAAGGGCAACAAGGATGATAGAAGGAATGGATCAAATTCCATATGAAGAGAGACTCAACAAGTTGGGGCTGTTTAGCTTGGAAGAGAAGCAATTATGGGGGGATATGACAGAAGTTTATAAAATCATGAGTGGCATGGAGGAAGTAAATTGGGAATTGTTGTTTGTCCTTTCTCATAATAAGAGAACAAGGAGACACTTTCTGAAGCTTAATGACAGCAGATTTAAAATGAACAAAAGGAAGTACTTTTTCATGTAGTGGATAATAAATTTGTGGCACCCATTATCAGAGGAGGCTGTGAAAACTAGCAGCATAACTAGCTTCAAACAGAAATTTGATACATTCTTAGAGAATAGAGCCATAAATGCCTACTAACGGGGGCTTAAACCCCTGGCTACCAGTAGCTGAAAGTGGTTAGCACTGCAGGTGATGGGTCACACCTCCATGACCTGTACATATACTTCTCTTAAGTTACCGGAGCTGACTGCTGTTGGAGACAAGATACTAGGTTAGATGGACCACTGGTCAGACATGGTATGGCACTTCTTATGTTCTTATAAAAACCCCAAAAGATAAGAAGATCAAATAAATGCTGTTAGGTTGTCCTCAACAGTCTTTGACCATACTTAAAGCAAGAAGAGGCAGGCTATGATTTACCTATTTATTTATGTTTTGAATTTGACATGTGTTCAGGGTCTAAGAGACCCCAGCTGCTGTTGGAGTTTGCCCACTGAAATCTGAAGGGGTTCTAACTGACCCCAATACATTTTTACTGATTATTTGTTGTAAAGAAAAACTATGCAGCTGAAGAGAATGTGGATAGCTTGTATTTTTCCTCATTAAAGAATACATTGGATTTGAAGGAACAAGTCTTCCAAAAAAAATAACAATATTTTTTGAAGGTGAAGTGACTCTTCCCTGCAGGACTCAGAACTTGGAACAGTGCTCAGGGTATAGCCTGAGGAAAGAGGATTATTGGAATGTGGCTATTCAGGCCCTTTCTGAGCATGTTCAGTTGTTGTTTTTTACTTTCAAACTGACAAGCCAAGAAGAGCCCACACATCATGATGCGGGACCGCTCCGGAAGATAAGTAAGTCACCCTGACCCTCATGCTAGGCCTCTTTTAAAGAACTCCTGACACACACACACCGACATCTCCCTGTCCTTGGAAACTCATGAGTATGCTCTAAGGGGTGAACACATGGGGCACTCCTCAGTCCCTCGGAGAATACTCACAATGTTTTTTTCTACTCGGAACAACTGTAACTAGTACCTGCAAACCACTGTCATGTTTGTTACTGTACTGCCAGATATTCACCAGGATTGCTCCTTGGTATGTCATCAGTGAGCCTAGGCTGTGATCCCAGAGATGTCTGGTATCACAGCCTGGGCCACTGTTCACCCGATCGGGCAAAAGAGTGCCATAGCTGCTATGACAATTGTTATGTCCCACCATGACCTCTTCCGGATCATGTCCACCATGGCCAGCCATCATGACTGCTGTCATTGGCCACCATGACTGCCTGTCATGTCAGGGGGAAGGGCACCAGATGCAGTGTGGGGGTGGGGACAGTTGGCCACACATTCATGTGGCCCCTGCCCTTCCCAGTGACCCAGTCACTGGCACATTTGTTATTCTGGCCAACCGTGTCGGGACCGTGTTGGTGTCATGTTCTCAACCCATGTCGGGTTGTGATGGCGGTGCTCCACCATCACTTCTGTTTTACACCCAATTTTGCTAACAACAGACACCTCCCCCATGTCACTGTTGCTGCCCTCCCCAGGTAAGTGCTGACTATGGAACCCATTTGGGTACTGCTTGCACCATCTTGGAGTTTTCTGGTGCTGCAATTAGAACAGATTTACTCATGTTCAGAGGTATTTATTTCAGTTTTCATCAGAAAAGAACAACTTCTCTCAATCTACAGTTAACTGGCAATGGTAGACTTCTCAGAATAACTGTGATCAGGTTTGTAATTCAAGAAATAAATTCACTGTGACAAAACCATAGCCTTACTAATAAGCAGGCAGTTTCGTGTGCAGTTTTTCATCTGAGGATCTCAAAGAACATTACAAAAAATCTTTACCTTAAGCTTCATGATAGCCCAATGAGGTAGGTATTGTTTGCATTTCACTGACAGGGAAACCGAGGCATGAGAAGTGAGTGAACTGCCCTGGAACACAGAAAAAGTTGTCTGCTGGCTGATGGGAGATAATTCTAATCAATTCCCAGGCACACACCTTCAAATAGTTTAATGAGAGACTATAGCTCCAGGCAAGCCCTCTTTCGTAGTGGTTATTAATTTTGCTGCCTGTTAAACAGAAGGCTTAATAATACAAGCTGCAGCCAAACATAGCAAGCAATCCTCCATCCATTAAAGTCAATGGGAGCTGAGCCACTGATTTTAATGGATGGTGGATTGCACCTATAATGCGGAACTAGCCTTGTCCTACTTCTATTTTGAAGGTCCTCAAATGTCAAATAGGGCACATGCAGGCTGTCATCCCACTCTATCCCAGACTGCTCTTTGGATAGCATCTGTGGTTTTGAAGTCTTTTAAACTTTCCCCTTTATGAAGCTTCATGGGGTATTTTCAGACGTGATGGGGCCAATTGGCCCCTTGACGGAAATAAACCTTTGATTCCCCACCAGGGCCACTGTGTCACGGGCGAACAGATGTGGTGGCAGCTCCCGTCAGGGAATTGGGGAGGGGGCGGGGCTGTGTGGCGCAATGTGGGGCTGCACGGTCCCACCCCCCCACGCTTCCCTGACACCCTCCCTCTGGGGAGACGGGTGGGCACCTCGGCCAATGCGGTCGCAGTGCCCGCCCGAATTGACCACAGCCCGGAATCCCTGCGGGGATTCCGGACCGTGGCTGCCATCCAGACGAGACAGCTTGGTTCATCACGGTGGGCAATCACATTCACCATGCGACTGGCCCCAGCCCCAGCCCTGAGGGTTCAGCCGATCACGTGGTGAATGTGATTCCCTGCAGCGATTGACCGTGATGAACATCTGGGGGGAAATTTCTGTTCCCCCCATCAGACATTACGGGATCACTTTCACCATGTGCAGATTCACTGTGGTTGACTGTGATCTCGTAATGTCTGAAAATACCCAACGTGATGGGATTATTTTGGCAAACTCTTCCTTATGTTGCTCCAGTTACCCAATGGCATGCCTGCCATGCCAGACAAATCTGACTTCATTCTTACGCACACATCCCATCTTCTTTTTTGGATGATCTTGGAGATAAGGTGCTATTGAAGTTTCTGACAAGCCTCAGCATTTGTTAAAAACTCATTTAAAAGAATTCCTAATAATTTCCCAAGGAATCTGTTTTCAAAGTCATTTAGACATCTTTCTCTAACTTCAAGGAGATTTCCAGCTTTCACATTTGTCTGTTAAGGTGGAAATAGTATTAGAATTGAAGATTTATAGTGCAACCTTTAAGCTGCAATTTGTTGATACTCAACTCTTATTAAAGGTGGTAAAGGCTGAATTTCCCCCCCCCCCCAAATAGCCTTCCCTATTGCCTCTCAGCTCTCCCTGTGTTCCAATTCTCTGAGCATAGAAGGCCAGTCATGTTGAACTCTGGTGCATTACGTGGTGACTTTGTGACAAGGGCAGGTGAGCTCTTCAGAAGAGCCAGACCTGGGGAAAAATTAACCAGTTTGAACCCAGCGTTCCAGAAACATGGAAAGTACAATGACCTATTGTTCTTCCTTACTGTTCAATACACATTTCTGATAAGCTTATCATTGAAACAGCTCCATCTCTGAGAATATACAAAAGTAACCTGACACCCACTCTTTCCTGCCTTTCCTCATCTCTTTAGCTAAAGGGCTTGGATAAGAATAATTTTTCTTACATGTGGAAAACCACTGAGCCTGATGCCAAGTCATTACAGGGCTTGGCCCCTTACACTGCCAGCAGCCTAGCCAGTTGACCGCAGGGTCCGATGCAGGACCCGATGGGTGAAGTGGTCCTGCAGGTAAGCAGGGGCCAGGCTTTAAGGCTTTAAGTGTCAAAACCAACACCTTGAATTGTTCCAGAAGACTATCGGCAACCAGTGAAGAGATCAGAGCACTGGTGTAATGTACTCGCAGTGACCCATCCCTGAAAGGAGGAGGGCTGCTGCATTCTTGAGGTGATGAAAGCATGGATGATGGTGGCTAGGTCTGAGTCCGAGACATACAGGGGAAGCTGTCGTACCAGATGTAATTGGTGAAATGCGCCCATCACCATGGCCGCCACCTGGGCATACAGGTGGATCTACGAGTTGAGGAGCACCCCCAGACTCTGAACTTGAGGGACCAATCAAGGGCGGACTGTCGATGACAGGTGCCATCACTCCCTCAGTCCCTCCCACCAGCATGACATCCATCTTGTCAGGATTTAGTTTCAGATGGTTTGGACTCATCCAATCCCCTATAGCCATCAAACACCGGGTAAGCACCAGGACTGCCAGGCCTGGGTCAGCTGAAAAAGAGAGGTAAAGTTGAATTTTATCAGCATACTGATGACACCACACAGCATACCCTCTGACGACCTCACCAAAAGGCTGCATATACACATTGAACAGAAGGGGGGACAAAATAGAGCCTTGCAGGACTCCACATGTGAGGTCCCGGGGAGATGTACCACGCATTGAGTTCTCTCAGCCAGGAAGAAATGTAATTGAACTATTCAAGAACAGTCCTGCCCACCCCAGCTCAGTCCCACAAGTGGACAACCAACATTTCATGGTCAATGGTATCAAATTCAGCAGAGAGATCTAAAAGGGTCGACTGACAGTCACAGTAGAGGTCATCGACTCACAGTAGAGGTAATTGACGAAGGCCACAACCACAATCATAGGCCATTTTTAGATGAGTGCGTGACCTGCTCAGGCATAGTTTAAAAAATACCATGAGGCGGGATTACATGAGACACCGCCGGGAATCAAGCACATGGGAGGGGGAAGTGCATTCTTTTCCAGTCATGAATTACCTACCTCAATCGCCGATCCGGTCAATTTGCGACTGGAAAAGAACGCGCATCCCCCTCCAATGCGCATGATCCCCGGCAGCATCTCATGTAATCCCACCGTGCAGTATTTTTAAAACCATGTGCGAGTGAGTTGCGCACTCGTCTAAAAATGGCCTCAGTGTCAAAACCCATCCAAAAGATGGACTTCAAGGGATCCAGAAAACAGACATGGCCCAGATGCCCCTGAATCTTCTGAGTCACCACCTGTTCAATAACCTTCCATAAAAAGGGAACATTAGAGACTGGTCTATAACTGGCAAGGGAGTCAACGTCCAAAGATGGTTTCTTGAGCAGAGGCCACGCCACTGCCTCCTTGAGGCAGCCCATCACTCTTCCCTCCCTAAGGGAGGCACTGACTACATCAGCTATCAATGACCCCAACGTCTCCCAGCTGGCCTTAACCAGACAAGACGGGCGTGGGTCGAGCTCACAACAGGTGGCTCTAACAGCCCTGAAGGCATCCTCTAACACCATGGATGACAAGCACTAGAACATATCATACAGGACAGGATGGGGCTTCCATTTCCTCTGATTCTCCCACTGCAGTAAACACGCAGTTGAAGTCATGTTGAATCCAGGTGATTTTATCCACAAAAAAGTTGACAACCATGTCACAGAGATCACTGGAAAATTTCAGTTCCAGGCAGAGGCAGGGAAGACTAAGTATCCTTCTCACCACCCGGAAAATTTCAGCTGGACACGACTTTGCGGATGCTATGAGAGTAGCAAAGAACCTCTTCCTTGCTGCCTGCACAGCCACAGAATAGGTTCATAAACTAACTCTATGCTGCAATCGAGAGTGCTCAGTGCGAGAGTCATGCAATCATTGCTCCAACCATCGCCCTTCCTGCTTCAGCTGCTGCGTGTCCTCCATAAACCAGGATGACCTGTCTTGTCGACATTCAGGGAGTGGATGTCTAGGAGTCATTTGTTTGATGACCTTGGTCATCAAGCTGTTCCGAAGAACTACGAAGTCATCAAATGAACGGTTGTCAACATCGGAGGTGTCAGGCCATGCAGCAGCTCGTGGCGGCGACCTCAAGAGCAGCAAGCATTAAGGTGGCCCAGGAGGCTCCACCATGGGGGGACTCCGGTTGTAGGCAAGGACACAGTGGCAGATCCAGCACCACCCCCGCAGCAACAGGCTAAGGGACCCTCTGTTCCTCCCCCGCCGGGGCTGGCCTCGGGTCAGTCAGGGATGTCAGCCTCGGCGGGGGATCTCCAGGGGACATCACAGGCACGGACCTCACCCCGATGCAGCATGCGGCTGGCAGGGCAGCAGGGTAGTTACCCACCAGTAATCATATTAGAGGCTGATCCTTGACTTACCTTGTTCCCTTGGATTCTTCATCACTCTAGCACTTCCAGCTCACTTCCCTCTGAGTGTGTGTGTGGGGCGGTCCCCCCTGCTGTACGTGAGTACCTACCTTCCTAGTGTTAAGCTCTCCTCCACGTTCCCATGTGCTTTCTCCTTTAACATGCCCCTCCCCCTGTTGCCCCGGTGTGCCATCCCTCTCCTATACCCCTCCCTTTTCCCCTCCCTCGCTCACTCCCCCATCATTGGCACCTGGGACCTCGCACCAACCCTACCAGGGTGCCCTGGGTCCTGCAAAAGAGGTGCGTGGGTCTGCTCTGAGTGGTTGGGATCCCTCTCTTGCTCCTGGGGATCTTCTACCTCCTAATGATGATCTGGGTTGCCCTCGTGTATTGAGGGAAAGCCCATCTAAGAACCTGAGGGAATTACCTACCCCATGGTATCGCTTGAGTGTGAAGAGATTGCCTAGGTCTCCCTCCCTTTGCCCCTTCCATGCTCCTCCCTGTCTCCTTCTATACCCCCCTAACCTAACAGGAGGGTAACACCCCAAGAGCATTCAAGAACTTCTCAGGTTCCATAAGTCTCTGGGGGTGAACCAACCTTTCCTGGGGGAGCAGATCATGATGCTCTGAGAGGCACAGAGGTGGCAAATGGCTAGAGATAATACATGGATAACACATGGAGATAATACCTGTCACCTCCCTGCTTTGGTAACATCCACATCCCTATCCCCAAGCCTTTGCCACCTACCCATCATCTCAGTCTGCCTAAGGCAGGTGTGCACATGCCAGAACCTATCTGCTTCAGCTTCCTTACAGCCTTGCTTGATGTTTCTTGGGCAAGTGCCCCACCACCCTCTCCTTGACTGTGACCAGGGGCTGTGTCCACCATACATATGCCTCTGTCTCCCCCCTCCAATTCCCTCTCTACACTTCCTTCTCTCTTTTTCTCTCTCCTTCTCTTTCTCTCTCCCTCCCCATTACATCTCTTTTGCTCTTTCTCCATGCCTCCATCTCCCCCCTCGCCTTTGCTCCCTCCCTTCTCCCTGCATCTCTTTCTTTGTCAAGGAAAGGGTATGTTGGGAAGGGGGCAAAGTTTCACACAGAATGGGGGAGGGCTCAGACTGAAAAAGTTTGAGGACCACTGTAATAGATTTATTTGCTTACAGACCTGTTCGTTTATAGAAGCAAGAGACAGCAGCTTGAGAGGGGATAAAGTAGAGGAAGAACTCCAGTAAAAAGCAGATGGCTGCTGTGGATGGTCCAAGACATAGGACCATGCATTCAATTTTGGATAAAACACAAAAAACCACAATAGCTGTTTGGCTTCTGTAATCAAAACACAAATACTGCCCGGCAATTTTCAGGCATAGCCCTCTCAATTTCCTGTTTCTTTGTGGCTCTCAATTTCCACTTCTAATGTTTTGTTTTTGATTGTTGAACTAGCAGTCTGAGCATCTTTCAAGTTTTATGGTATGTTGTGCTGGTCAGGGGGAATTTTAGTCCCACTAACGGTCATATATAGGAATAAATTGTGTTTTTATTTAGGTTTACTTTTGGTCTTTGAGTGCTTTGTGCTTCAGGGACATGGTCTTGGTCCACAGGCATTTGGAGGCAGAACTGCACCCAGGGAACTGGATCCTCTTCTTGAATGAATAATACAACCAAGCAGGATCTGAGAGACATACCAGGCCCTGTTATTCCTAGACTAGGGTGGCCAGTCTCCACTTTATCATAGACCCACCATATTACCACTTTGTACTATTACTGTGTTCCTCCAACTGCATTCCGTTTTCTCATCTGCTCTGCATTTACTAGTTCTGGCTAGTTCTGTTTCCCCATAATTCCTTTCCTGTTTACCCCCCAGACTCGTTTCAAGCTTAACTAAGTTTTCCTGGTTCAACATCTGGTTCAAATCTGTTGGATGCAGCTTTGTGTTTGGTCTGGAGGAATATAAAAAATATTGGAACTCAGAAAAATAGTAAATCAGATTCATGGTGAATCATTTATGCAGTAACTGTAAAGCATTATTAGTCAGTATTTCAGCTAATTGGTTAACTACTGTGTTATTCAGTTACCAAACAGTTAACCAGTTAACAATCTGAAATTTTGGTTATTAACTGTGGTTACAGAATTAAATGTCTGTGTCAGCACTACTTCATGCCTGCTGCCTTCACCCTAAGAATAATTGGGGGCAATTCATTACACTATGTCCCTTTTTGCATGAGATGGACCCACACATGCCCATGCACATCCATGGCATGGCCCTGGGTGGGTGCCACCTGTGTAACCACCACTGTGGGTGGGTGGGCGTGCGTGAATGTGTGCATGCTGCCGTGACCCACAGATCTCCACCCACCTCCACCCATCACCCACACATGGAGCAATTGCCCAAAACAGCAATTGCTCTGAGCATAGAGGTGGTGTGCATCTGTGTATGTGCTCAACCACGTGCTGCCACTTCGCCAGCATGCACACCCATTCTACCCCACCTCACCCCTGCAGCTGCAGCCCATTTTAAAAGGGTCCAACTCTCATTCCAGTATTTTCCAGGACCATCCTTCCTCCCTCAGTGGAATCTGGTCAACTAGCAGAGGCCCAAAAATGTTCCAGGTCCCCTTCTTCAGGATGGAAGAGCCCATCAGAGGGGAAAGGAATGTAAAATGTTTCTATGATGTGGTAGTTTCCTCTCCTGGTTGTTGCTCCTCTGGGTCTGTACAGCAACCAACGTGGGGTTATTAATTATTAATTATTATTATTATTAAGTATGTATATTCCTTGCTCGCTCGCACACCATCTCCCCATGGCTGCTGCCTGTCTTCACTGACTAAATCAATCTTTCCTGTCTTTCTGTTTTTTATTAAAACCCTCGTTGTCTTTTGTTGTACATCCAAAATTGATCCCTTGTGACCAGAAAAGGTTGTGGGAGGGAAGGAGGGCCATATATGGAGTAAATCACAGTCAAAATAGCTTGATATTTAACAGCTTGGGCTTTCAGCAGTAAAGGGCAAATTCTCAGGTGTCATATAGAGTGCTTTCATCGCCCAGAGGGGCATTTCCAACATGGACTGCCTGCTGGAAAGTACAATGGTGCGAGGTGATCCGCGGGTCACCTGCACACAGCTCTCTTGATGTATTGCAGAAACTTTCTCTTGTACTGATCTTAGCTACATCCTTGCTGCCTGCAGTTTTCTGGCAGACCTTTTCTTTTGTCAATAATGTACTCTCACTCCCTGCTCAGTATCCTTTTCAAGATAGTTAAAGAAAATCCCTCATGATCAATAGTGGAACCCAGATGAGCCAAATACTGTGACCATGGTGTCCTCCTTTATCCCTTGCCCTCTTCAAAGCAGTTGAGCTATTTCCCACATTGACCTCTGGATTAATGTGCACAACATGCACTTTGGAGATAATGCTGTCTACTGGACCTTTCTGATGACAAGGTTTGGCCAGATGAAAGAGCCATTTTAGTTATCAGAGTGGCACTCTAATAGATTTTTCCAAATGTTTTCAGGATGAGGCCCTGAGTATAAGTGGCCTCTTTGTTCCTAGCTGGAAGCTGGTGGTATTATTAGTATTTGCATTATATACTGTTATTAATTATCATTATTATTTTGATTTCTATTCCACCTTTTCCTGAAAGACTAAAGGCAGTACATTAAAATACAACATAGCACAAATAAAATTGAACACTGTCCAAAAAGGAACCCCCAATCCCATTCTTGTGTCTTTAGCACATGGAAATTCCCCATTCCCAACCTACTCTGCTGTCTCTCACCTAGAGGAGTCCCCACCAGCATCCCTGAGTCCACTCCCCCTGTCTCTCACTGATGACAATACCCAATCCCTCCTACTTTACCATCTCCAAACCAACACCCCCTAACTTTCATTAAAACACACATCAAATTATTTTCAAACAGTCCCATTATCCCCACCTCTGTCACCACCAAAGAACAACAACAAATGGCATCCGTTACCATTGTCCTTTGGCAACACTCGTCTCTCTGGTAGGGCAAAAAGGTTTTAAAAGTCAGGAGGTTGATAGTTGGGTTTGCTCTAGCAGCCAGGGCATCTGATACAATTCCTTCCTTGGCTCTGCCCCTCCACCTCTCCCTGTGCATTCCCTGGGAACAACTCTCAGGAGGAACATGACAGTAGTAGCAGTCCAGGGAGGAAGGGGAGGAAGCATGCAGGGCCCAAGGAGTGGCAGAACCACAAGAGGCAGCCTGGCAGTAACATTCCTAGTGCTGAATAGTTATGATTAGAGACAGGTCTCTGCCTTGAGGGGTTGACCACTAGGACTGAAACTTGATTCCCACTAGGGATGGGCAAACAGAACTGAGTTCGGAAAATCGGATCAGTTCAGTTCAGTTCAGAAATTCGATTCCGTTTGGAAGTTCGGTTCGGTCAACCAAACTATTCGAGTTCGGTCCGAACTCCGAACTTCCGAACAAAGTTTGGAAATTCAAACCCCATTGAACTAAATGGAATATTATCTTTTAGGGATGGATGAACAGAGCCGAGTTCGGAAATTCGGTTCGAAAATTGAGTTCGGTTCGGAAGCTCGGTTCAGTCCGAACTCCGAACTTCCGAACCGCGTTCGCCCATCCCTAATTCCCACTTTTCTCAGTGAGAAACAGGGTTCTTGCCTCATTCTTGCAAACAAGAACAAGCAGAGAAACTTCCTGGATTCTCACCAAGAAAGGCAAAAATCTTGAGACAGCCCTACCTCTTCCTTTTCAAAAGACTTTGCGGAGCTTTTTCTGATATGCTGTAAAGTGGTCCCCCACTCTCCCTGCCAGGGTTATGCATCAGAAGCCCCCCAAACTGCTCTGGGTGGCTTATTTATTTATTTGTTTTTTTGTTTGCTTATTTTTATTTATATCCTGCCCTATCACCGAAGGCTCAGGGTGTCTCACAACCACATAAAAATACAAGTATAAAATATACAATAAAACGCTACAAAACTAAAAACACCCCATCACCCTGTCCCCAAATTTTTCCCTGCCCATTGAATGCCTGGCCAAATAAAAAGGTCTTACACTGCCTCTGGAAGACATTCAAACTAGGGCTCAGGTGAGCCTCCAAGGGAAGGAAGTTCCAAAGCTGTGGGACAGCTACCGAGAATGCCTCTCTGTGGGCCCAAGTCATATGAAACTGGGCCAACAATGGAACCTGCAAGAGCACCCTCTGCAGATCTTAAAGGCCATGAAGGAGCATAAGGAGAAAGGTCGTTCTTTAGATATGCAGGGCCCAAGCTGTTTAGGGCTTTAAAGGTCAAAACCAACACCTTGAATTGTGCCCAGAACACTATAGGCAGCATATTTAAAGCTCCGTGCTGGGAGGAGAGAGATCCAGGATCTATTCCCTGCTATATCTGTCACCAGCGCAGGGCTTGGGAGGCTTTTCCTGAGGGGCTTCCCCAGCAAGGGGAATGCAACAGGGGTTCCCAGTGCACTCTGCTAGGGTAGTGCCTAGGGAAAACCCCCCTCAAGACATTCTGGGAGGCTTGAAATTTAAATCCCAGGTTTGAGGGAACAGATAGCCAGGAATCCTGACTGATTCATTTATTTATTTAATTATTTATACTTATAGTCCCACCCTTTCCCAAAGGCTCAGGGTGGCTTACAACAATAAAAATATAATAAAATTTAAAACCTTAAAATACATTCCAAAAAATCCTACCCTCATCCCAAAACGACTCACTCCAACCCCCCCCTCAAAAAACCTCCCATCTAGTCCCTATACCCACCTGTCAAAATGCTTTACTGAACAGAAAAGTATTACGCTGTCTCCAGAAGATACTCAAACAAACCTCTGGGGGAAGGGAGTTCCACATCACTTGGGCAGCAACTAAGAACACCTTCCTTTGAAACTTTGTTGTGAGGACAAGATTGTCACATGGTACTCACAGGAGGGCACTCCCGGCTAACGACAGGGGCCACAATGGAGCATGGTAGGAAAGGGGGAGCATGGGGCTCAGGCCATTTAGAGCTTTAATGGTCAAAACCAGCACCTTGAATTGTGCCTGGAAAGCTTTAGGTAGCCAGTGCAGAGTTAGAAGAACCAGTGTAATGTGCTCTTGGCGAACCATTCCCAAAAGGCACCGGATGCCGCATTCTGCACCAGTTGCAGCTTCCAAACAGCCATTTATTTATTTATTAAAGTATTTTTATCCTTACTCTTTTGCTCAGAGCAGCTCGAGGCGGCTAACAGCAGCAAAATAAAACATAAATACAATAATACTCATTAAAACACTAAGAAACTGTACAATTAAATTAAACTGGGGGTAAAAAATAAATCACCCTTTTACCCTAACCCAGCCCACCCACCCCCACCCATCTCCCTCACTGAATGCCTGGTGAAACAGCCAGATTTTGCATTTTTATTGAAAGGAGGGAAGGTCCGGAATCAATCAGGCCTGCGCTAGAAGGGAGTTACACAGCCTAGGTGCAGACACCAAGAACAACCTTTCCAGAGTCACTCCCCAGGATACCTCCAGGAAGGTGCCTCCGGCCAACCGCAAGGGCCGCTTCAGAGCTGGGGGGAATGAGGCGGTCCCACCGGTAGGCAGGGCTCATACCATTTAGAACTCAATGGGTCAAAATCAACACCTTGAATTGGGCCCAGAAGACTATAGGCAGCCAGTGCAGGGAACAGAGCACCATTGAAGTGTGCTCACAGCGACCTGATCCAGTAAGGAGGCAGGCCATTGCATTCTGCACCAGTGGCTGTCTCCAGACCAACATCATGGGTAGCCCCATGTAAAGCATGTTACAATAATCTAGTCTTGAGGTAATGAAAGCATGGATGACAGTAGCCAGGTCGGAGTTTGGGATATATGGCCAAAGCTGCCACACCATATGTAATTGGGGAAAATGTGCTCCTCATTGCAGTTTCCACCTGGACATCCAAATGGAGCCTGGAATTGAGGAGCACAACCAGACTATGAACCTGAGAAGCCAGTGGGGGATGTACCCCATCAATGACAGGGGATGTCACACCCACCATCTTACCCACTAACTTCACCTCTGTCTTGTCAGGATGCAGCTTCAGTTGGCTTGCCCTCATCCAGTCCCCCACAGCCGCCAAACGTCGGGTAAGCACTGCGGGGTCTGGATCAGATGAAAAAGAGAGGTAGAGTTTGGTGTCATCAGCCTATTGATGACCCCGAACATCAAACCCTCTCATGACCTCACCCAACGGCTGCATATACTCGTTGAATCGGAGAGGGAACAGAATGGAACCTTGCGGGACTCCACATGAGAGGTCCCAGAGAGATGAAGAACAATCCCCGAGCACCACCCGCTGAGCTATTCTGGCCAGGAATGAGTGGACCCGTTCAAGAACAATTCCGCCCACCCTGGCGTGGTCCTGCAAGCGAGTCACCAACATCTCATGGTCAATGGTATCAAAAGCATCTAACAGATCTAACAAGATCAACAGGGTCAATCGACCCTGATCCAATTCCCAACAAAGGTCTTCGACTAAAGCCACAAATGCAGTACCATAACCCATACGAAAGCCGGACTGCGAGGGATCTAGAAACCAGATGCCATTCATTGACCATCCCTGCCAGCAGTGGTCCCAACATCTCCCAGCTGGCCTTGATCAGCCAGGATAGGCACGAGTTCAGTTCACAAGAGGTGGCTCTGACCTCCCAAAGAACATCATCTGCATCAGTGGGTGATACCCACTGAAACTGATCCCAAGGGCATCAAGGCCATCCCAACATAGAGCTCATTGCAGGAATCTAGCCTTGAGGTGATGAAAGCACATGATGGTGGCTAGATCCAAATCAGAAAGGCCACACCCGCATCACCAGATGGAGTTAGTGAAAAGTGCTCCTGGCCACTGCTGCAACCTGAAAATCCAGGTGCAGCAGGGGGTCCAGATGCACACCAAGGCTGTGAAACAGAGTGACCAGAGAGGGTCAGACCCCATCAATAACAAGAGTCTCAATCCTGTCTAAGTCAAAGGGTCAGTCCTCCATCATCACTTCAGGTTTTAGCTTCAGTTGGCTCACCCTCACAGTGCCTACAGCCACCAGGCACTGGGTAAGTAAGCACCAAGACTGCAGGACTTGGGTCAGATTAAAAAGAGAGGTATTTCTGGGTGTCATAAGCATACTGATGACACTTCACACCAAACCTACAAATGATCCACTCAGTGGCCTTATATACACTTGAACAAGAGGGGAGACAAGATGAAACCTGTGGGACCCTACCGAGGAGGTCACAAGTAGACAACGAGCAATCACTCATCACCCATCCTCTGGGACCTACCCAACAGGAATGAACAGAACCACTCAAGAGAAGTCCTGCACAACCCTGCCATGTCCCACTGTCATTTCATCATCTCCATGTGATCAGTGGTATCAAAGGCCAGTATTAAAGGCCCTAGGCCACTGAAAGATCTAATGAAATCAAAAAGGTAAAATTCACCTTGTCAATCTCTAGAGGCAGTTCATCAAGCAAGACCACAAGTGCTGTTCTGTGTGCTATATCCTGGACAAAAGCCCAACTGAAATGGGTCCAGAAATCAGATAGTGTCAAGATGAGCCTGGAGCTATTGGGTAATCACAAGTTCAATAACCTTCCCTTAAAAGGAAAGGTTATAAATGGAGACATCATTGGCTGGGGAGTCAGTGTCCAAAGGTGGTTCCTTAAGTAAGGGCCGCATCCAAGTCATGGTGAATATGAGCAACCAAGTCATGGTGAATATGGCATCATCCAAGTCATGGTGAATATGAGCAAGTGTCAGGTGGAAGGGACTGGCTGGATTCCCCTCCCCCCGTGTTTGGTTCTGTGGTTCCTGCCCCCTCGCCGCTCACCCTGCCGGCCCCGCCGCAGTTGTCAGCGATGGAGGAGGAAGCGCGCCCGCATGGGGCTGACACTGCACCCCTGGAGGCGAGCGCATTGGACATGGGGGCGGGGCCCACTCAGCCGCGGCATTCAGCGTGGCTGCGGGCCCACTGAGGGGCAGAGCCAGACACATATAAACCGACGCTGGGAGACACCCAGCACCAGTAATCCTTGAGAGAAGCTGGCCCCCTGAGCGTGACAAAGAGTATCTTGGTGTGAGATTCCTGAGCGAGTGATTTCTAAAGCGTGCATGGAGTGAGTGAGTCCTTCTTTTGGTTGCTACCCTTCCCCCCTGAGAGACCCTGTGAGAGTGAAAGGTGAGTGATTGCAGAATGCTGTGCTGCCCTTCCCCTTACCCCTGCGACTTCTCCTGCCTATCTGTGAGTCCATGCTCCCTCACCCGCCCCCCTTCCTGGGGTTCACCCCCTTCCAGTCCTCACTTCCCTGCACCAACCTACCCTGCCCTATTTCCCCTTGTGTGAGTGATTGGAGGGATAAATAGGGAGCGGCATCAAGCTGCTCAAGTGTTTGGTGCCCAATGATGATAGGGGCTCAGCAGTCTCAGTGAGACTTCATAAGCCCAAACACTATCCTGGAGGGGAATTTTTCCTTTGCACGTTCCTTGCCAGCACCAGCGTATGAAAGGAGAGTGTGAGGCACCATGAGTGGGACCTTCCTCCTTCCCTTCCCCCCCCTGAACAGACAGCAAGTTAGTAAAGTACTTAATAAAAATGTCACAGCACTCAGTGTCAGAAAGGCAGTCCCGTTACCCACCTCTGCCAACATGACCCTGCCTCCTCTATGAGAAAGCACAAGGGGATATGTTAACCCTAACCATTAGCCAAAAACCACTTACTCTCATGGTGTTTCAATGGGGATGGCTCCAGATTGTCAGGCTCCGGTGGCCAGAGTCTAGGAAGGGAATGAGGGGAAGGTAGGGAGGCGAGGCAAAAGGGGATAGCAAGGAAATAGGGATGTGTGAATGCAGTTCGGATGTTCAGAGTTTGGACCGAACTTGGTCTGTTCGGACTTCTGAACCGAACATCTGAACTGAACTTGAAAATGGTCAAGTTCAGTTATGTTCAGGTGACTTTGGATGAGTTCGGGGGTGGGAAAAATGTGACTTTGGGTGGGAAAAACATGACTGGAAGGGAGAGGCAGCTCAGGCGTAGACTTCCTGACATCAGGGGTGGAGATCAGGGGTTGTTTCAGGGCCAAATGATACCGATGTTGGAAAAAAACCTTCAAATTCGGTATCAGTATCAGTAGCGCTATTTTCAAATGTTCAGCCAAGTTCAACTGAACTGAACTCCGCCAAACCGATGAACCGAACTCGGGTTTCAAACTGAACGACCAAAACGCATTCTGTTTACACATGCCTAGAAGGGAACCTCTCAGCCACTCTCTGATACCAAGGAGACTAAGTGCTCAGCATAAGGGCCAGATGGGCTGTCCTAAGAAAGCATATAGCTCATCATTGATGTCAAGGGACGGGGAACTGGAAAAAGGGAAACCAGGGACAAGGAACGGGAAGCCAGGGGTAGGGACTGAGGAGACAGAGGCAGGGGGGGAGCAAGGAACTATAGGTAGGGAGTTAGGGTGCACCAGAGGCAGGGAACAAGGAACTATAGGGAGGGATTTAGGGAGCAATGGGGGACCAGAGACAGGGAGCAGGGGCCCAGAGGCAGGGAGCAGGGGCCCCAAGGCAAGGAACTGGGACTCAGAAGCAGGGAGCCAAAAACCAGTCCTGGGGGAGCAACAGGGGACCAGAGGCAGGAGGCAAGGGACCAGAGACAGGAAGCAAGGGACCAGAGCTGGAGGAGCCAGAATCTAAGGCACAGCAGAGGGGTTATAGAACCAGCAACATAGGACTGGCAGGCCAAGGAACAGACCTGTGTGGGATCAGGGCCAAAAGGGGGGGGGAGAAGCAAAGTTACAAAGAGGCAGGGGATGAGCAGTAAGGTTATAAGGAGAGACAAGGGACAACCACAGAACGGGGCCTCTCCTGCCAACAAACAGACAGACAGACAAACAGAAGGCATGATACACTGTGGGGGTTTCAGGGCATAAGGGAAACACATCAACATAGATGCAGGGCAGGGTGTGAGTACAGACCAATCAACCTATACCCCATGCAGATAAACAGAGGAGGAAAGGGGCTGGCCAAGAAATGCCCCAACACACACAAAGTACAAACAGGGTAGGTATCAACACAGGGGGAGGGGGGAAGGGTATAGCACACTGGGAACACAACACACTGTGACTTACCAACACAACACTGACAGAAACAGAAGTATAATCAGAAGGTGAGAAGAGCAAGGGGCATGAGGTGAGTAAGGAGGAATGAACAGAAACTCCACACCTACAACATCCCTCAGGAGCCCTAAATACTGCACAGAGCCAATCAGGCTGTGGCAGGTGAACCCATGCCCTCCACCAAGTGTGCATAGGATGCAGAGGGCAAGAGAGTGGGAGAATACCAAGAGGTGGAAGAGACCCACTCTGTGCAGCAATCTGGCAATAGAAAAGGCAGCAGGGAGCATCTCAGATAAGCTCTGAGGCCAGAGGTTCAAAGCCCAGCTGACACAGAGTAAGTTGTATGTGGATTGCAGCTTTAAGAAGTGTGATAAATCTAAAGCCATGTCTCTGAGATGAGAGCATTCTTTGTGATCCCAATCATTCATTGGCTATTTTCTATGTAATGTTCATGCCAAGAGGAAATTACAGCTTGGGAAATGATTGCAAATTTTATGCCAGATAGGCAACCTTCTTTGAGACTTCCAACAGAGTTATTTAATTTTATTGATTGATTTCAGCTTTCATTCTGGGTCACAGTTAATGACCAGACCTTGCCAATGCCTTGGGTTTGCATCCTTAAATGATTATGCAAAACCTCCAGCAGTGCAGCGCTCCTTAGCACCACAGTGAAGCATTTGGTCCAGTTCTGAGTCTGACTCAATGGAAGTAGAATCACTTAATGAATAACTCACACAGAAAGTCTCCCATCTAGGTAATGGCCATGCCTGACCATGGGAACCGTCAGAATTTACCCTTGTTAGCAGAGGGTACAAGAGCCTCTTCACCCCACCCATTTCTGATATGACTACACCCCTTTCCAGGAATCATGACATTGCAGTGCTTGGAAAGGGATGTGACCACTTCAGAAAGGGCCGTGGTGATGGTGCTGTCCCACACCTTTCCAGTTTGACTACGCCACACCGCCTTTCTGAGTGTCATAGCATCCTAATACTTGAAAAGGGTGTGTGGTCATACAGAAAGGGACAGTGCACCTCCATCATCTTGACCCATTCTGACATGACTGTGACACCCTGCCCGAAAGGGTCAGGAGATGGGTAGGTGTGCAATTTCACTCCCTTGCCCCTCTCCTCACAGTACCAATGTTCCTGCCTTTGATTAGCACTCTTGAGGCAGCTGAGGGCCTTGTTCACACAATCATTTACTCTTGGGGGAACTACACTTACTTTTTTTTAACCAGACCCTTGTGTTCACTTAAAGTGAAGTAGGACTCCGACGGGTATAAACTTCTAACTGAAGAGAAGAATATATTTCAGAGTAGCTTATCCCTGGGGTTAACTGATCCTGTGAACAGGAACAGAATATTTCTTACACATGTTGAATTGCTTAACACCCAACATTCATCTGTTCTTGAGATTGGTCACATGATCGTTTACCCTTTGGGCTGCTTCCTGTCAGTAACTATGTTAATATTTTACTTTATTTTATTTATATACTTTTATCCCACACCCTCCTGCAATCTCAGCTGGGTGCAGCGAACAATATAAACATTTTACAAATACAAAATACAATGAACAATTCCAAATTGCATCACTAGTTTACATTTTGAGTAAGTTTCCCAGGGTAATAACAGTGGGGTTAGGTTAGTAAAAAGCATCAGCATGTTTCACACTACCTTCCCCCATTGGCAGAAGTTGACTCAGAGACTCTGAGTGACCATACAAGTGTGGCCAGAGAATTCTGAATAACAGATTCTTTCCTCCACATCATGCTTCACGCTCTATCTGTAACACTGCATGCAGGGATATTGATTTATTTATTCACATTTATACCACACCCTTCCCCAAAGGCTCAACATATCACAAGAAGAGCTGAAAAGAGTATCTATTAGGGGCATGCAATTTGTTTTTGTTTTTATGAAAATTAAAACAAAAACATCATTTTTGTTTTCATAAAAATAAAACAAACAAAAAATACGAACACAATTTTTTTGTTTCTGTTACTATTTTCATTATTGTCAAGCTCCATTTTGGATAGAAAACCTGGTAAACAACTTCTGGGAGGGGAGGAGGAAGCAGACTCCATTGAGGCAGGAGACATAATTGATGTTTCCGCTGGCGAATAGGTATTGCAAACAGACAGTGGCATGGCACAGTGGCACGCTTTGATTGCTCAGTGTTTCCACCCTCCCAGAACCAATCATGGGGGCTCTGGGAGGGCACTGGGAAAGGTTAATATTGCCACAGCCAGCCAACAGTGATAGCTCCTGCCAGGGCATCTCTCTCTCTCTCTCTCTCTCTCTCTCTCTCTCTCTCTC
>QEPC01012689.1:337862-385432 GCA_003113815.1 Sphenodon punctatus
CTCTCTCTCTCTCTCTCTCTCTCTCTCTCTCTCTCTCACACACACACACACACACACACACACACACACACACACACACACACACACACGCCCCACTCTCTCTCTCTTTCTTGGAGGAGCAGAGCAGGCATCGACACTGACATTGACATTGGTCCACCAAAGTCTGCAGAGTATCAAATTGCAGAGGCCACCTTTGGACAGCATATTAGGGAAGGGCAAATGCGGTTTGGAAGTTCGGAATTCGGACCGAACTCGACCAGTTCAGTTGACTGAACCGAACTTCCGAACCGAACTCTATTTTTGAACCAACCAAATTTCTGCACTCGGCTCTGTTCACACATCCCTAAAATATAATATTCCATTTAGTTCAATGGGGTTTGAATTTCCGAACTTTGTTTGGAAGTTCAGAGTTCAGACCGAACCGAATTTCCAAACTCAGTTCTGTTCGCCCATCCCTAAAGCATATCTCCTTCGGCAAACTCTGCTGCTTCTCAGTGCCAGCCTTTCATTGCCTACCGGTGCCCCTGATGTGCCATCTTTTGCCTGCCTGCTGCATGTCAGTCTCTCCCTGATATTCTACTTCCAAGAAGCTGAAACCTTGCTCGGGCACAGACCACTGTCTGTCTCTTCCTTCCTCTGAGAGTTACAGCGCCTGCTGCTTCAACCCCCCACATGGGAAGGTTGTGGGTCGAGGCCGAGGAGACCCCAGGCCTTGGCCTGGTGCTGTTAAACGTGAGGTCGGTGGTTAATAAGTCATCTACCATCCGGGAGTTAATCCCGGAGTGGGATGCCAACCTCGTGTGTATTACAGAGACCTGGCTGGACAATGAATCGGGTGCTATTCTGGCCAATCCTTTTCTGGCTGGATTCTCTGTGCAGCATCAGCCTTGGCTGGAGGGACGGGGGTGGGGGGTGGAGGTGTAGCTATTGTTATCAAGGATGCACTGTCTTTTAGGAGGTATCCAGTGCCTGCCTGCCAATCTCCTCTGCTCCAGTGCATGGCAGTGGCAACAGCAGCTGGTAAGGGTGGCCATGGGTGATATGGGAAGGCCCCAATTGTCATGCCCTTTACCTGCTTCTACTGCAGACTGGTGCAGAAACAGGTGGCAGACCATGGGGGGGGGGAGGGGTCCCAGAATCAGAACACAGAAGGGGGGCAGAATTGTGTGCATCACAATGTGGCCAGGGAAGCAGCATGATGGAGTCTGGCTGTACCACTAGCAGTCAGCTCTGTCTCACTCCACCCCTTGGGCCCATCCCATGATACACTGAAAGACCCTGGCCTTAGGGAAGTTGCCTCACTTTTCCTACCTAGTCCTACTGAGCAGCAGACAAAGGATGTTTTTAGACATGACAGCTCAGTGAGCCACCACGCTTAAACCCACCCCAGGGTGAGCCCCCTCACCCTGGGCTGGAGTCTGCCAGGTCACTAAACAAACATTCTGGTAGCTGGGGCTGGGGAGGGGGTGAGGTGAGGGCGGGGGACATGTGGACGTGGGTCCGCATAGCCCCGCCCTTAGACTCCTCAGCGTGGCCCCACCTCCTCCCTGATGGGTGGGTGTGGCAGCCTGTGAGGTTGCCACGCCCACCTGAAACTGCTCTGGCCATGGGCCAGGGTTAGGTGGATTGGGCCATCAGACATGATGACCCTCTCTACCATGGTCCAGGGATGCTTACCCTGGACCGTTTGTGGCAGGATTTAACAAGGGATATGCACTGGCCAGGATCCAAGAACACATTACATGTTAACTCTGCCACTGTCCAGGGTAACATCTGCTCCTGCCCATGGTGAACATCTGGTGGGTGGCAGCAGACGTGACACCCCCGCTCATGGCCACATTGGGGTAAGCATGGCCACGGGAGGTGGTGTCATTTCTGAAAATACCCAAAGTCATTCTGGGTTTACTCTGGTGCTGTGGAGATCAGAGTCCAATCTCACAGCTGCATGGTGCATCACAAGGATAAGAAACTGCATCTCTACCCAGTGTCAATTATTTCTATACAAGAGTTTCCAATATCCAACAGTCTAGTAATTTAAGTACACTTTTTTTTAAAGAGGGGAATTATAGGTTTATAGAGATGAATAGTTCAACTGCTCTTCAAGCTGATATTCTACTTTTAAAATATCTCCTATCTGTGCAACTGACACAGTCCAGTATTCCTAACCAATTAAAACTAAGTGAGTTACAAAGGCAGGAAAATAATCTGTGAGAACTCAGACTAATTGGGCTGGAAAGGGGAAGAATAATAAAGTGGATACATATTTTGAGAAGTGCACACAACAAATAAAGAAAAGAGACACTTCACAGCCACTCCATTTTCACTTTATTGAGAGTGATACTCAAGACAGAGTGATTCATGTGATGAAAACAGGATCAGAGCAGATAACAGATTGCCAATTCCCTGAGCTACTTACAGGGCACAGAAGGCTGCCCAATTAATCCCTCTTGTTTGGATTAACTGTGCCGATGTGCTCTTTAGGAGAAAAGGGCGCAAAGGCCCATGTCTGCACAACAGAGGCTGGCATGTTATTTGCTGAGCATCAGACAAACTGATTTGTTAGCCTCATTAACACTTCTATTGTGCAGCTGCTCATGAAGACGTGGATGCTGCAGAGCAACTGGGAAGTCACAGCTCAGCAATTAACTCTTTAACTTCTCTGGGGCAGGAGCAGGGACTTCACAGCTGGTCCACAGCTGCACCAATAGAATCTATGGATGTTTTTAACTGAGAAGATAGCTCACAATAACCCACAGCAGGTGAGACAAAACCTACCCATTTGTTTATCAGATGTTAGCCTCCACCAGTCACATGGCCACCACCCACTGTACTTCGTGGGTGACATGGTCTTCTATAATGTGGGCCCACTGTGCCGGTAAATTTAGGCTAATGTGCTCCCATGTGTCCATGTCCCATCAGTTAGGTTGTGTGTAGCCTCCACACATCCAGGTCCTCCAGCACCATAGAGTTACGGCAAAAGGCCTAGTTCATTCTGAAGAGCAACCACTTCCTTCCCCTCTCTCCACTCTTGCTCTCATGGGCACCCTAAAAGCCCAAAGCACACCAAATTCAAACATGCATTGTTCCAGCTCATCCAGGTTTGTAGCACATGCCCCAAACACTCTCTTTAAAAACTGTTGCCTTCTCCAGAGTGACTTTCCCAGCCTTTTACATCTGTGGTGGAAGCTGAACTGAACATGTGGTATAGCACAGAGCGTTGGCTAAGGTGCTTTGGGGGATGAGGTTGGAAAGGGAATGGGGGGGAGGCAAAAAAGGGAAACATTGTCCCCAGAGGTGCTGGTAGGCAGGAGTGGAGCACTGCCTAGGGATTCAGTGTCAATGCAGCTGAGCCCATTTTTAGACATGCCACAATCTAGAGAATTTTTAAAACTCGCTTTTAGAAACCTCACATGGGTGGCATTTAGACATGCCACCCTGCACTGGAAGTTACCTGACTGCCACTGGAAATAGCAGCTCTGGATGGGTTGCACATTCTTTAGAAAAACGGATTTATAAAACCCCAATATTGAGGTTTTACAAATCTGGTTTCATAATGAATGCACGAGCAACCCGGTGCCGCTCTTTCCAATTGCAGCTGGGCAGCTTCTGGTGTCTGGAGTTGTGTCTAAATGCCACCCGCACAAGGCTTCTAAAAGCATTTTTTTTTAAATCCACTATATTGTGACATGTCTAAATTCACCTGAGCCCCAGCACCAGTGAAAACAGCTTGACCTCCACCAAGATGCTGCAGTCTGAAACCTCTAAGTCTCCTGGAGCACCCTATGCAGAACCTCTGTCACCCGCAACATGAATTTCCTTCCCCTTCTTCTTGGCCACAGATCCTTGCTGCCGCCAATGTGGCATGAGTGCCTGGCCCCAACACTCTGCTTCCTGGAGAGCAAGGCGGGAAATCTGGGGTGACTGCTGCAGTGACACTTGGCCAGTGACCAGTCATTCACATCCTTGGTTCTGACTGGGGGTTGGAAAGGGAGTGGAAGTGGGGTGCAGGAAAGGAGGGAGTGACGAAAGGAGGGGGGTTGGAAGCAGTTGTGGACAGGGAGAGGCATAGTAGTCAACAACAGGCCTGTTCCTCTGCACTTCCTATTGCCATTCCAAGACCTGGCTAACCTGTGAATGCTAATAGGAAAATGCAGAGCTTCAGGGCTGCAGTCAGTTTGCCTGCAGTGAGAGGGGAGGGGCTGGCTCAGCTCTGACTCAGCTGCTGCAGCTTCTGCCACTGCTGTAATCTCTGCAGGTGAATCGGGAGCAGCGTGTGCTGGGGCTACCAGGGTGGCAAAAATCCTTGCATGGGGCCTGGGCAGTGTCCCCCGGAACAAGAGGCTGCATGAGCACCTCCTCAATGCAGGTTTCACTGTTGGGTCCAAAGTCCCCAGTGTACTTGTGATCAAAGAAGGGGAACTGGAGGAAGATGCAGGTGTCATGCTTCCTCCCAGACTAGCCAGCCGGGCAAACAGTTAAGCTCAAGCAGGCTGCCAAACCCAAAAGCTGACTTTGAAGTAGCACTGGACTAACAGATCCCATAGCCATTAGAAAGAGATTGCTAGGGGCTATATTCCCTTGAGCTTAATGAATCATTGTCAGCTCATTAACAGCCCAAGAAGTGGTGGCTATTGATGGCTATTAACCTGCGTTAATATGTAAATTTGGGGGGTAGTGGTTGGGCAGTAGAACAATTAGGAAGGTCAGGAGATCCCAGGTGGCTAATGGGCTAAAGTCCTGGTACCCAGTGGGGAGGCTGCCATCTGACCCTCCCAGGCCTCACAAGGATAGGGGAAGCTTGGGGGTCTGAGAGTGGAGAGGGTCTAGGGCAGGAGTCTAGTGAGGAGTGATTTATCTCTTCCTGTTCCCTGTCCCTGACACACACAGACCCAGAGTTTCCCAGGAATGTTTCACCAGACTGCTACTGCTTCAGCCTGCCACCTGGGAGTGAGGAGGGAGCAGTGGGTGGCCAGGTATATTTGCCTAGGGAAGAGCGGCATGAAATGCCTGAGTAAAGACTGTGAATGACACAGAGAGCCATGCCAGGAGGATCCAGGTGGGCAAGACTGAGTCTGGAATCTGCCTTCCTAATTCACCCCTAGTTATTGGCACAGGAAGGTTGAGAGGGGAGAGGCCCAGGAACAGGGGCCATTATGTACATGTGCATCCCTTTTTCCAAATGTTCCCAGAGAGAAACATTTTTAAAAACAAGCATCTGCATGCACAATTGTCACTGGGCCATTTGGCATATATGCAAATGGCCATCGCCTTTAACCAAAATGGTGATGATAGCATTGGCACTATTTTGTTTAAAGGAAGCATATTGCACATGGACAAAATGGTCACTTCCCTTAACCAAAATGGTGGTGATGCTATACTCACCATTTTGTTTCAGGAGGCGGCCATTTTGCACATTCACAGTCATATTTTTTTCTCGCCGAGAACTCAGTTTTCTCACTTGGATGAACTGAGCACCAGGAATTTGATGAAATATTGATGTCAAATGCCTTTGGGGGCCAAGATAATGCTGGAGCATCACACACACACACACACACACACACACACACACACACACACACACACACCTACCTTACATTGAATACAGTTGACTGGCCAGGCATTTTACTGATGCCCAGGACTGTAGCTATAGCTAGGATTTACTTTCAATTGCTGAAAGATGTTTACTTATGTTGTAATAAAAAAGTTCATTCACACAACACTTTTATAGAACAGAGTAGCCTAACTCCATATTCTGAATGTTGTGTAAAAGCCTGGTCACTTACGGTACTCACTGATTCTTCTGTGTTCTGTGACAAAGGGTTTCCTTGAAAGGAATGGACTTTAGCAAGTACTAAGCAATACTTGCATTCTCCCACTTTCCCACCATCTAAGCAACTGTCTCTCGCTCAACTGTTCATGCTCACAAGATACTAACAACAAAACAGCCTGGTAGGGGCAATCAGAACTACTAATGGATAATTAGGCTGAGAGCTCTGAATAATAACAAGCAGTAAAATGTGGTCAGAGTATTTCATGGGCTCCCAGATCTACCCAGCTGCCTAGGAGGTGTAGAAAGAATGTCATCTTTAACAGAAACAGTACTATTCATTCACCCATAGCTCTCCCAGATTTGATAGTTACTTTGGAGAGGGGAGAAAAGACAGCAACAACTGCTTGCGTACTCCAGTTCACACACACAAACTTGTAATGGCCTAAGTTGTGATTACTTTCCTTTTTTCCTTTTAGAACAATTATAAAATACTGCACTGAGCCTCAGTTCTGTGGGCTATAATGAAAGAATCCAAGTAGTCTCATCTATAAGAGAATCTACACTAGAGAAGTGCATGTAGGGCTGAAACTAAGTTCTCAGATTCTTGCTTTTCTCTAAGGGTTCTCTGCTTGTTACTTGCAAATGAGAATAAGCCAAGAAACTTCCTGGATTCTCACCAAGAAGAGCGAGAATCTCAAGACAGCCCTCCCCCCAAACTTAAAAAACATCAGAAAAGGTCCTTTGACAGCCCTTCCTCATCCCCCTCCCACGTCACGTACTTGCCTGGCTGCTCCAACTTCTGTGTGTCTTGATGCTCTATTTCTCTGTGGGTGGAAGGGAGATGTAAGGGGGAGTTAAAAATAAAAATCAGTGCATGCACAAAATGACTGCCAGGGTCATTTTGCACATGTGAAGCCCTTTTCCAAAATGACACTGCTAGCACCGTAAATGTGCTGAATGACTGCCCTTTCTCAAAATGGTTCCAGTGCTGATTCTGCCAGCACCATTTTGGAAAAAGGCTTCACATGCACAGAATGGGGGAGCCCAGTGACCATTTTCGCATGCATGAGGATTTGATCCCCCCCCCCCGCCCCCAACGTATCTTGCGAGATCTCATACTGGGGTATATATCTCTACAAGTTCTTGGCGCCATGGCCTGAAATCTCTTGAGATATCTCATGAGAACAAAACAGCTTCTTGTTTCAGCACTAGTCTGAAGCATGGGAAAAACTTTACTATCATAAGAAGGCTGAGTGCATTGAACAGCTGACCTGGATGAAAGGGGGAAATGCTATGATAGCGTTTTGAAACAAAGACTGTAAAGACAAAGGCTCAAGACAAGTTTATGAAAGACAAGTTTATGAACGAGATTATATGGATTCCTTTCCCTTTTTAAAGATTGCTTTTTAAAAAAACAATTATTTCAGGCCAGCCTCTATTTTTTCATTTTTTGTCATCCAGTATTGCTCTTCCAGGTGGTGAATAGTCTATTAAATCCTAGATGTCTCCACCTCAAGTTTGACTCATTAGCTGTCCACTGTGATGAGTTTGCTATCTACTTTGCAGATAAAAATCGCTCGCACTTGGCACAACTTGGGAACTGCCAGTTTGGGCACAAAGTCAGAGTTTGGGGTGGGGAAGCTCAGTCCAGTTTGTTTGGATCAGCTTCAATCAGTGTTGCCCCCCGATGCAGAGTGTGTGCTTGCAGTGGTGCAGGAAACTAGTTGTGAATTGCATCCATGTCTGTCCTGACTGAGGAAAGCTACCTGGGAGACATTGAAGCCGTTGTTTACTAGGGTTGTCAGTGTCTCCCTTCAGGAGGCAGAGTGCCTGATAGGGATGTGCGAACGTGGTTCGGACGTTCGGAGTTTGGCCCAAACTCAGCAAGTTCAGATGGCCAAAGCGAACGGCCGAACCGAACACCAAAACTCCCAAACAGTTCGGTTGCGTTCGGATGAGTTCGGGTGGGAAAAACCTGGCTGGCAGGCCCAGGGAGGGGAGGTCATCTGAGGAGGGGTGGAGAGGCTTGGACTAGTAGCCAGCCTGTCAAATCACCATCCCTCTTCTCCTCAGACCACTGGCTTGGCAGTCTGCAATTGGCCATGGGCTAGGCTGCACAGAGCCAATGGGGCCTGTGGTAAGGCGGGCGCTGCAAGTAACAAAAGTAATTGCCCTCCCCCTCTTCCAATTAGTTCTGAGCTAGCCACTTATCCTGTCAGCAGGTGTTTTCAGAACTCTCCCTCTCCCAGCAGTTTGTGTTCCTCCCAATCCATTGCTATCTTCCTCCTTTTTCACCCATTTTCACACATTTATCTCTATAGTTTCATTTATTTAGATAAGATTAGATAGATTTAGGTGTTATTTTTATATTTTACCCCTCCCTGTGTTTTTTCTCCCTCCTCCCTGTATATATTCCATCCCTATTTCCCTTCCCCTATTTTTGGATTTATTTAGAGTAGGATTAGATTGATTTAGGTTTCATTTCAGTTTTGTACCCCTCCCTGTGTTGTTTGTCGTGAACTGTCTGTGTTTCCACCCCCCATCCCTGTGTATGTATGGATGTATGGATGTATAGATAGATAGATAGATAGATAGATAGATAGATATAGGAGTTAGCTTAGTTATAGAGATAGAGATCGTGTGTAGTAAATCAGTTTTAATATTTTATAGTGTGTTTGTAGGACTAGGTCTTTGTAGATATTAGATAATATTCCATTTAGTTCCATAGGTTTTAGAATAGTTAATAGCAGTTACAGTTAGTGCATATATATATAATATTACATTCCAAATTTGAATAAATAAATTAAAAAAAATATAAAATCTTCCTGTGCATTATTTGGGTGGGAGAAATGGAGAAGGGAAGCAGGAGAGGCCGGTCTGCTGCCCATAAGGTGGGCAATGGGGCACGTGGCAGAGGTGGCAGGGGGCCTGCCAGCGGAGTGGCGACAGGCATCAGCAGCAGTCCAGAGCCATCACTACACCCCAAACTCCACAGGCCTGATTTGGGGAGACAGGCTTCAGAGGCTCCCAGCAGTGACACTAGGGGTGTGGTTCGACATCACCTACTGCCAGCGTCCTCCATTGTCACACAGGGCACTGGAAGGCCTACAGTCCAGGAGGCTGAAGCTGTCTCTGCTGCAGCTGCAAGAGCAGGTGCAGGTGCAGAAGTTCATCATGGGCCACCAATGTCCCCCATTATTGATGTGATTCCCCGCAGTCCAGGTCTGGTGGATCCCACCCCAGCTGCTAGAGGCAGGGCCCTATCCTTGGGCAATGGCAGCAGGAAGAAGAGCAGCATAGCAGAAGAAGCTATAGGGGGCACAGGGAGAGTGGCAGCAGCATGCGCAGTTGATCAGCCTCAGGGTCCCAGTACTCCCCTTCGCTGGACATATCTCAGATTGGGAACAGTGAGGCAGACACTAGTCCTGTGGAGGCGATGTCTGGTACTGAGGATATGGATGTACCTCTGAAAGCTGTGTCACCACCATGTTCTGCCCCTCCCATCAGTGCTGTCAGTGGTCCATCACCCGGTGCAGGCCAGAAGGCAGGAGGGGAAAAAAATCCTCCATATGGGCACATTTAAAGTCGGTGCGGGAGGATGATCCCAGAGAGGTGCAGTGTAGTTTGTGCCAGAACGTGGTGAAGCATAGGCAGGTGCTCACCAACCTTGGCACAACTGCCATGGGAAGGCACCTGAAGGCATACCACAGTGCTGTGCTGCTAAGCGGGCAGGCAGGGGCTGCTAAGTGAGCAGGCAGGGGCAGGGTTCCTGACTGCAGTGGCCAGTCATCCATCTCTATCAGCAGGCAAGCATCCTCCTCAAAAAGCTTCCTCTAGCAGCAGGAGCGGTATTGCTGATAGGGGGGAACAGCAGCAGCAGCGCAGCAGAAGCAGCAGCCAATTGAGGCCCAGAAGCATAAGTGCACCATGGAGGAGCTGGGTTGGGGGCAACTGCCAAGTCCATCAGCAGTTGCAGAACCTGGAGGGTGGCGTGGCTTTCAACAGAAAGCCACACGTATGTTGGGGAAATTAGTGCGCTCAATGGGCAGCCCTTCTCAGTGGTTGAGGATATGGGGTTTAGGCACCTGTTTGGCTTCCTGGCCCCCCAGGTTAAGCTACCCTTGTGCACAACCCTGAGTGAGGATGCCACCGATGCCTGGCAGCCTGCAATGCCTGGCCAAGTAGAGGGGCCAGCCACAAAACCCTGGCTGGTCCTCTGCTGCTGCTCCACTGATGCCTGTCAGTCTGCAATGTCAGGTCAAGTAAGGGTGCCAGCCACCAAGCCCTGGCTGGGCCTCTGCCGCTGCTCTGCCAATGCCTGACAGTCTGCAATGCCTGGCCAAGTAAGGGTGCCAGCCAGCAAGCCCTAGCCTGGCCTCTGCACTGCTCTGCCAATGCCTGGAAGGCCTGCAATGCCCTGACAAGTAGGGGTGCCAGCCACCAGGCCCTGGCTGGGTCTCTGCCGCTGCTCTGCTGATGCCAGCCAGCCTGCAACACCCAGCAAAGTTGGGGTGCCCCACCAAGCCCTGGCCAGCCAATGTCTGTTGTCACTGAATTACACCTCTGCTGTACCATGACAATCACTGATTAGAATCTCAAATCAGAATTGATTCCTTGAACAGCTAGAGAATTAACATTCAAGCTGAATCGAGAAATGTACAGAAATCAGAGAAATGAGAATTAATCAAAACAGGAAGTCATTTTAATGATAAATCTGGAAAGACCTGCTTAATCAAATGTTACACAGAAACTGGCCATAATGATCCTGTAGCCTGAATGCATTATAAATTTTTACCTGCTTTAAGAAAAATTATATAGGATCAATTGGATGAAATGCAATCCAATGTCTGCTACTGTGCCCAGCCATCCAATGTCCGCTGCTGCTGCCAATGCTACGTCTGCTATGCCATGGGTTCTCTGCCCCGGAAATCCAAGACCTGCTGCTGCTGCCGATGCTGCCAGTGCTGTGCCATGCGTTCTGCAACCCGGAAATCCAATGTCCACTTATGCTGCCTCTGCTGCCTCTGCTTTCTGTGCCATGGGTTCTGTGCCCTGGCAATCCAATGTCCGCTGCTGCTGCTGCTGCTGCTGATACTGTGCCATGGGTTCTGTGCCCGGGCAATCCAATGTCTGCTGCTGCTGCCAATGCTGCCTCTGCTGTGCCATGGGTTCTGCTACTGGGCAATCCAATGTCTGCCACTGCTGCCTCTGCTGTGCCGTGGGTTCTGGGCACCAGCAATCCAATGTCCGCTTCTGCTGCCGCTGCTGCCTCTACTGTGCCGTGGGTTCTGTGCCTGGGCAATCCAATATCTGCCACTACTTCCAATTAGGGATGGGCAAACAGAACGGAGTTCGGAAATTCCGTTCGGTTCGGTTCAGTTTGAAATTCGATTTCGGAAATTCAGTTCAGTTCGGTTTGAAATTCAAGTTTGGTTCATAAGTTCAGTTTGGTTGACTGAACAGACCAAGTTCAGTCGAATTCTGAACTTACGAACCAAGTTCAGTCATTCAAAACCAGTTTTTTTGGTGTGTGTTGCCACTAGGGATGGGTGAACAGAACGGAGTTCAAAAATTCTGTTCGGTTCAGTTCAGTTTGAAATTCGAGTTTGGTTTGGAAGCTCAGTTCGGTCAACTGAACAGACCGAGTACAGTGTGAACTCCGAACTTCCGAACCACGTTCGCCCATCCCTACTGCCAGTGCTGCCTCTGCTGTGCCATGGGTCCTGTGGCCTGGCAATCCAATGTCTGCTGCTGCCGCTGAATACCTCCTCTCCTGTGTCATGGATAATGTGCCCAGGCAATCAAATGTCCACTGCTGAACTTCTGCTGCCTCTGCTGTGGCATGGCTCTGTGCCCTGGCAATCCAATGTCCGCTGCTGCTGCCAATTCTGCCTCTGCTGTGCCATGGGTTCTGCTACCGGGAAATCCAATGTATGCTGCTACTGCTGCTACCTTTGCTGTGCCATGGGTTTTGTGCCCTGGCAACCCAATGTCTGCTTCTTCTGCCTCTGCAGTGCCATGGGTTCACCTCGCATCTTCAAGCACTTCTTCTGCTATTGGATTCCTGTACTGTTGTCAGTAAAAATTTCATCCTGGGCATGGCATTGATATTGCACTTAAGACCTTGGTTGATGATCTCCGCCTGGAAATCAACGGGGGTAACTGTACCCTGTTGATTTTGTTTGATCCTTCAGTGACCTTTAATACAGTTGATCATGGGGTGTTTTAGAACTGAAACAAAAATCTTTTTCTCCTTTATTCTCATGAGGAGGAAATCTACAGGAAGTTTTAACATTTCCTGTGATTTTCTGCTACTTTCTGCCTCTTCGGTAATTTCCAGTAATTGCTGGTACTTTGGGGTAATTTCTCATATGATCAGTATTTGGGGTAATTTCCAGTATTATCACTAATACCAGAAATTATCAGAAATTACCAGAAATTACAAAAAAATACTGTAAAATGACAGGAAATTGCTGGCACTGATACCAGTGGGATGGAAGTGGGAAATACAGCCAAAACTGGTCCCGAAAAGTCAGCGTTCTTGGACATAATGAGAGCACCTGCTTTCACTTCAGCCCTATTGTTGACACAGCTGTGGGACCTGGAAGATGTTTTTAGGGCTAGTCTTAAGTGGTCTTGAGTGGTTCTGCTTATTCCTGGCTGGAAGAACCCAGAGGGTGGTGATGGGTTGTGGCTCATCATCCTCTCGGGAGCTCCCTTGTTGTGGGGTCCCACATGGTTCCATCTTGTCCCCACTCATGTTCAATGTGTATCTGAGGCCCCTGGGTGTGATTGTATCGAAATTTGGAGTGAAGTGCCATCACTATGCTGATGACACTCAACTCTGTCTCTCTTTCATTTGACCCAGGTCCTGCAGATTTGGTGCTTAGTCTTACCCAGTGCTTGACTGCCATTGGGAACTGGATGTAGGTGAGTTGATTGAAGCTGAATCCAGCTAAGACCAAGGTGATGAAGGTTGGCCAACTTTGTGACCTGGAGGAACATAGGCACCACTGTTATTGATGAGGTCCAGCCTCCTTTGGATGCTCAGATTCACAGCCTTGAGGTTCTCTTGGATCCATTGATGTGCCTTTTCACTAACAATTTTCACTAACTTCATCTGGTGAGAAGGCTGTGACCCTTTTTTAAATATCAGATTTGGATTTGGCCACTGTCCTCAATGCCTTCATAACCTCAATGCTATCCTACTGCAATATGCTCTATGTGGGGCTACCCTTGATGACTGTTCAGAAGCTGCAGTTCGTGCAAAATGTGGTGGTTTGTCTTTTGTCAGGGGCAGGTTACCAGGAATACATTACACCAGTGCTCCAGAGTCTGCACTGACTGCAAATAGCTTTCCAGGTACAATTCACGATACTTGTTTTGACTTATAAATTCCCCAGTGTGGTGTAATGGCTACGTATGCAGTACTTGGACTGGAAGGTAGTGGGGGACCCTGGTGCTAAGTCTTGTCTTTGTGAGGATTAAAAAGTTGTGTTATCTGTAAAGCACTCTGCGTGCCATGGCAGGAAGGCACTATGTCATGGATGGGTCATTACCTCCTCAAGACCTCCCTTCTAGCACATGTCTTCCCCCGGAAAGGTGTGGAACCTATTCGGATGGTTCGCCCCAGAGGCTGTTGAACCCATTATGGTTTCCAGGTGCTCTGGGGGAGTTACCCTCTGACCTTGACGACCGTCTCATTGATGACCTCGCTAAGGTATGGAACACCTTGCTGATGGAAGCTATAGATTGGATGGCTCTCAGGCTTCTTTTACCTAGGTGGAGGCTCCACAGACCTCCATGGTTTTCTGAGGAGCTACGGAGGCTGAAGCAAACTGGGTGATGGTTGGAGCGACACTGGCATCATTCTCATGCTGAAGCCAACAGATTGTGGCATAGAGCTAGTTTATGAGCCGATGCCATGGATATGCAGGTAGCAAAGAGGGAGTTCTTTGCTATCCTCATAGCATCAGCAAAATCCCGTCCAGCGGAGCTGTACTGGGTTGTGCGGGTGCTGGTAAGTCCGGCCTCCCTTGACCCTGGAGTTGAGTCATCATCTGCCCACAGTGACATGTTTGCGGATTATTTTGTGGATAAAATTGCTCATATTCACCATGACTTTGATGCCACACTTAATACAGTATAGGAGGTAGAGGTTGTAGAAGCCTCATCATGTCCAATTTTGTGGTATCAATTTCAGTTGATGATACTCGCTGACATGGTGGAGGTTCTGGGGGCGGTTCAGGCCACCACTTGTGAATTATATCTGTGCCCATCCTGTCTAGTTAACAGCTTCTTGGAGACAATGGGGCCATTGCTGGCCAGGGTCATCAACTCCTCCCTTTGGGAAAGCAGAGTGCCGAGCTGCCTCAAGGTGGTGGTGCAGCCTCTGCTCAAGAAAGCATCACTTGACGTTGACTCCCCTGCCAGCTATCGGCCTATCTCTAACCTTCCCTTTTTATGGAAGGTTATTGAACGGGTAGTGGCCCAACAGCTCCAGGAGCATCTTGACCATGTCAGTTATCTTGATCCCTTTCAGTCTGGCTTCCATCCAGGTTATGGCACTGAGACCGCACTTGTGGCTTTGGTAGATGATCTCTGCCGTGAGAAGGTTCGGGGTCGATTGACCCTATTGATCCTGTTAGATCTTTCGGCAGCATTTGATACCATTGACCATGAGGTATTAGTGAAGTGCCTGCGGGAAAGTGCAGGTGTGTGCGGGACTTTTCTCGAATGGTTCCGCTCATTCCTGAACAGAAGAACTCAGCAGGTGGTGCTCGCTGATTGTTTTTCATCTTACCGAGACCTCTCATGTGGGGTTCCGCAGGGTTCTGTTTTGTCCCCTCTCCTGTTCAACGTATATATGCAGTCACTCAGCGAGGCGATTAGAGGGATCAGGGTGAGGTGTCATCAGTATGCGGATGACACCCAACTGTATATCTCATTTTCAACAGATCCAGGGCTGGCTGTCTCTGTGCTTACCAGTTGTTTGGCAGCTGTGGGGGATTGGATGAGGACTAACCGACTGCTATTGAATCCTGACAAGATGGAGGTGATGGTAGTGGATAGGTTGGTGGAAGTCACAGCTCCCATGGTTGATGGGATTTGTCCTCTGCTGACTTCCCAGGTATGGAACCTGGCGGTGCTCCTTGACGCGCAGTTCCACCTGGATCTCCAGGTGGAGGCTGTGGCGAGGAGTGCCTTCCGCCAGTTACATCTGGTGCAGCAGCTTTGGTCGTTGGTTTCGGTTCCTGACCTGGCCATGATCATCCATGCTTTTATCATCTCTCGACTAGACTACTGTAACGCTCTTTATGTGGCGCTACCTATGGTGATGGCTCGGAAGCTGCAGCTGGTGCAGAATGTGGTGGCCTGACTCTTAGTGGGACTGGGCCACCAGGAGCACATTACACCAGTGCTCCGATCTCTGCACTGGTTGCCAATAGTCTTCCGGGCTCGATTCAAAGTATAGGTTTTGACCTATAAAACCTTACACGGTCTTGGCCCTGTCTACTTGCAAGATCGCCTCACTCTCTGGGTCCTAGACCGGCCCTGCAGTCATCTGGGGGTGCCACACTGGAGGTTCCCCGGGTTTTTCAGGCGGCTACGCAGAATAGGGTGTTCTCAGTGGCCTTGCCGTGCCTTTGGAACTCTCTTCCGGTGGGGGCCCATCTGGCCCGAGACCTCCCAGCTTTCCAAAGGAGGTGTAAGACCTGACTGTTCTGTCAGGGATTTGGTGAGGGAGAGGGGTGAGGGATGGGTAGGGGCTGGGGGTTGGTGAGGGAGGAGGTTGGTTTTTATTATTTCTTTTTTTATTGATGTTTTATTATGTTTTATGATATTTTATTGTGTTTATCTTTGATATTGTTAGCTGCCCCAAGTTGCCTGTGGTAAGAGGGGCAGGGTATTTTTTAAAAAATAAATAAATACATATATAAAAATAAAGATTATTATTATTATTATTATTATTATTATTATTATTAAACACCTTGAGCTCCAAGTATCTGAAAGACTGCCTATTCCTTTATGTTCTGTCACAGCCTCTGAGGTCATCTGGGAGTGCCCTCTTGCAGGTACCATCTGCATGTAAAATCTTTGCAACATGGGCACGTGGATAGGCCTAAAATGAAAAATCTTGGCAAGTGCTTCTTCCATCAGAACAGGGTATTTGCCAAGATTCATGTGATGTGGAAACTTACCGGCTATCCTGCTGTTTTCACTATTTTCCATAAGTTGAATGGGTCAGTCTCAAGTCCTGTGTGTGCCCCATGTGCACCCCCAGGAGCGGTTAAATACCAGGAAAGTGACAGAAAGTCCCATAAAAGTGCTGTAAAACTGCCATAAAATGGTCATAAAAATACCAGAAAGTAACAAAATGTGACAAAAAGTCCCGGAAAGTGACAAAAATGATTAAAAGTCCCAGATGAAAATAATGGAAAAAATGGTGGAAGTGCAGAATCACCAGAAACTGACAAAGAAACAAGTGATGAGTTTGCAAGGGAGAAGGGTATTGTGGGAATGAGGCTGAAGTTGAATTCACATGAGATTCTGAAAAAGCACTTAGTGACATTCTGTGCAGGGAGCCATCCCAGAAGGGACTGAGGCAAAGGGAGAGCCTCGTCAGCCTGCCACTTTCTGGTGTGACCTTGTTTGTATCCCTGAAGTCCCAGTTTCTCCAGATTATCCAGGAACCCCCCAGAATAGCCTGGTTAAATTGGAACATCAATCAGAGTCTGAAAATGAGTAATTAAATTCAGGTCTTCTTGACTACTGACATAGAAACTTTCACTCTTCTTGGGCTTTGTGGTTTGGGACCATGCAACCTGGGAAGCTCAGTCTGTCTGACAGCCAACCCAAATTGGGCTTGACAGAGCGCTCTCTGTTTCCCTAAGGTAGTGTGCATGGTGGGGGAGGGACATAATGGGGGGGGGGGGTGGAAGCAGGACAACTTCTACTCAGTGTTTAATTTGTAAAAAAAAAATGAATTTATGGGGCTGAAGCCTGCCCCAGAAGCAAAACCCAGGGCTGGCCTTACCACAGAAAAACCTGGGGTTATCGCCCCAGACCATGTTCTTTCCAGGGTCCCTTCAGTGACCCCTATTTTCACCAGGGCAATGCATGGACTCCCCACTCCATCCCAGCAGGACCCAAACATGACCTCCTTAGGGCCCTATTGATGGTGTCCCAAGAGGGTGAGGACCCTGGGGGCACCACATTTTATCTTTGTCCAGGTTCTACAAATTCTATGACTGGCCCTGGTGACCCCCCACCCCACAAACCACACCTCCCAAACCAGAGCCTGTCAGAGCAGAGGAATGACCCTTATTTTCCAGCTGAAAACCCAATCACTAGACTAACCTGCCTCTCTACAGCTGAATATCAAAACAGAAGTTCTTGCGATTTAATTTATATGATGGCCAACATTGCAGGAAGGGCAGGAAAGTAAATTAATAAATGCCAAATAAACCAGGTTTTGGGTGTAGATAGGTTGGAATTGGTACAGGTGCAAGAAATTGCGATGGGCTAACTCACAACTCCCTGCTCTGCTACTGCCCCCTCCCCCACATGCCTTCCCCACCACCACTCACATCCCCAGTGTTGTTCCTCATTGCAGAACACCTTCAACTTTCCAGTGCCTGAATCTGACCTCTAGATCCAGTTCCTGACCCATCCGTCCACAAGCACTGAAAGACTCAGGGGAAATGAACAGAGATGAGGGCATACACACAAGGATAGGGAACAGATCAATGGCATGAACTGGATTCTCCTCTTTCTGAGCTGACCTTTTAAACACACACTCTTCTTTGTGGCTTGTACTTATTTTCAATGTGGCCACTAGAAAGTAAAAGTTCAGCTTCTCCCTGAAATAGTTCTAAAAGCCAGGCTGATGTCCAGTTGGCAGTCTGGTGCTTTCTGGGGGTGGTGGTATCTAAGCAGCTAGTCCTTCCCTCTGGCACCACTCCACCTGTGCACCATCTACAACACTGCCTGTGCTCAGACAGACACCTTCCCCTGCCCCCCTGGCTCCCACATATTAGGGATGGACGAACATAACTGAGTTTGGAAATTCGGTTTGGTTCGGAAGTTCGATTCGGTCGACTGAACTATTTGAGTTCTGTCCGAACTCCGAATTTCCAAACAAAGTTCAGAAATTCAAACCCCATTGAACTAAATGGAATATTATGTTTTAGGAATGGGAGAACAGAGCCGAGTTCGGAAATTTGGTTCGGTTCGAAAATCGAGTTCGGTTCAGAAGTTCAGTTCAGTGAACCAAACTGGTCGAGTTCAGTCTGAACTACGAACTTCTGAACCACGTTCGTCCATCCCTACCACATATAAGGGATAGTGGCATGCAGGCTCCAACATTTTTTTCCTCATCTGCCTCCTCCTCCTCCTGCTTGGTCAAGCTTGGTTTGGTGCACTGCCAGCTCTATGGCCCCTGGTGCTGGGAGGGAGGGGTGGGACCTGGGGGAAGCATTTAGTAGTGGCTCCTCTCCCAGTCCCTGATGCGGGGGGGGGGGACGACACCCAGCACCTAACAGCAGCCACTACTGGTGGACGGGTGGGCATACTGGTGTGCTCCCACAAAACACGCATCCCTACCCACCTCCACTGAGTGAGAATTCTGGTTGCTCTATGCGGGGCATGCATGGGAATGAGTGTGCGGCCATGTGCAACACCACCACCACCCCGCTGCTCCCACGGTAGAGTGCCCATGGATTGCCCCCCCCAGCCACAGCCCATTTAAAAAGGGCCCTAGTTTCAAGTCCCAACACTGTCCATTGGATGGCACTGACCAACTTTGCACGTAGACACAGCATAGATCAGTTGAAGACAAGAGTCTGGCATGAAGATTTGTATAGAGAGGAGGAAGATTGGAGGTTAAATCAATACCCTAAAGATAGAAAATAAAACCCTCAATGAGCTAATTGCCTACACCCTATTTAGCATGCAACTGATGGCTGCCATTTCAGAGGCTGCGTGGAGAGGCCAGAAATAAGGAGGGGCCTGCCACTTGCCTCAGTCTGCTTCATGCCAGTATTTCAATTCCTGAAAACTGGGTCAGAGCATGAAGCAGTCACTTTTTTGGGAGAAGCTGAGTATTATGACTGTATAAGGCCAAGCAAGAGGAACTGCTCCTCTGATTCATACTGGAAACTTGTTACTCCACTGCTCATGATCTTTAAGCCTCCTCCATCCTGACACATTGTCAATAGCAGATCTCACTTTGCATAAACTGGACAGTGAGATGGATCTTCTCTAGAGCTGAAATGAATAGTTGATTATGTATTTTCAGATATCATTCACATTTTCAGATAGCCCTCTGAATCATATTGGCATCCAAAATGGATATTTCTATAGCCGCTTGTCTGGATACTCCAGTTATTTAATTTGTTTTGTTGTTTTGGTTATTTGATTTGGTTCAGTTCAATTATTTTAATCTTTCTGGGGTATTTTAAATGAGATGCATCCACACATGCCCCCCCATCATCCACACATCCAACTGCTCATGTGATGGTGGTGCTTGGGGAGGCGCACTCCCATGACCCACAAGGCGGCCACTCACGGCCACACATGGAGCACTCCTAAAAATTTGGAGTGCCCCATGAAGGCCAGGGTGCCCGCCTCCATGGACAAGGCACCAATACGGGGAGCTGTTCATTCAAAGCAGTTCCCACACACATTGCGTGTCTGGGCGCTCCGCAGTCGCACCACTCAGCAGCCATGGACGTACCCAGCCTTCCACGGCACTTGTTTAAAAACACCCTCTGTTACTTTGTTTCACCAGCTGCACATGTGCAGTAGAACTAATACTGCTGAAATGACGTAAGTGGGATATCAAAATGACCAAAGAACCGAACCAATATAACTGAATTTATCAAAATAATCCACCTGAAATAACTGAAACAAATATTCACCAAAGCAGGAACATGTTTTTTTGTTTGTTTGTCCTGGTCTTCCCTTAAGGTTTAGGGAGGGTTACAGAACACAAAATTAAATTCACAAATTCTCAGACAACAAATGAAATCCTCTAACTCCTTAAAGTACAACAAAGAAAATGGTGTAAAATCAAGTAACACCCTCCCTTTTTGTGTATCCAATTTGTGGGGGTTTTGGTCTTTTTTTTATTTTTATCTTTCATAGAAATTTACTGTTGATAATGTATGGAACACATTTTGCATGTTCAATGATAAATAATACTTAAAGAATGGTGCATGATCTGTAAATTTTTTTTTTTTAATAAATAAATAAATAAATAAAGGCATATAGACTATAAGGAGAATAGAAAAGTAATGTACACTAGGGATGGGCGAACGCGGTTCGGAAGTTCAGAGTTTGGAGTGAACTCAACCAGTTCTGTCGACCAAACTGAACTTCCGAATTGAACTCGATTTTCGAACAGAACCGAACTGAACCGAATTTCCGAACTCAGTTCTATTTGCCCATCCCTAATGTACACACACCCTAGTACAATAGGGTACTTGCTTCCACTCAAGTCACCTTTCCCCATGTACCCCTTCCCCTTCAAGGCCCAAGCTCTCAGATTCTCCCTTTGGTCCCAAGATACCTCAAGCCCCCTGCCCCTGGATCTCCCCTTTCTGCTGCAAGATTTCCCCCTCCTCCCCAAGATTCCCCAACCCACTGTCTCTGGGTGTCCCCTTTCTGCCTGAAGCCTCCCCCCCTCCTGGGACATTCTTGCTCCTGAGTTGCCCCCTCTTGCCCCAAGATCCTTCCCCTTCACTGCTCCAAGTCCCTAGGTTTCCTCCCTCAATGTTCCAGGACGCAAAGAGCCCATTTTCTGTCACACAATCCATCCCCTCAGTGCTCCAAGTCCCAAACATCCCCCTTCTGCTCCAAACTCTCGCCTCCCCACTGCTCTAATCCCTCAAGATCCCCCCTGCTCCAAGATTCCTTCCTCCACTTATCCAAGCTCTCAAGATCCTCTTTTCATCGAATACTCAGTCAATTGCAAGAGGAGAAGGTCCTCCCTGCATACCCAGTTTTATCTTTTCTTGCAGCCGCATCACAGGTGATCACTCTCTCACAGCACACGATCAATGGTCAGCTGTGAAGTGGCTGTAAGATGAGAAAGTGGGCTCAGTGGTTGCTAGAGAATGATCAGATGGGAAGGAGCTGCAAGACAGGAAAGTAGAGGGCGTGGGTGCAGGAAGGATCTTCTTCTCTTGCCCCTGCTTCACAGCTTATTGCTCTCTAGCCACCTTGAAGGCACGACTCTATGGTGCTGGTGGACCTGGATGCAGATGAACCTAATAAATGGGAGGCAGATGTCTGGGTGTGCATTAACACACACTAGCATGCACTGGCCTGCACAGTGGGCCTACAATGTCCTTGGATGATATTGATATTGGGGACTGAGTTGGGAGTGAGTGGGGGCTGAATGGGGGTGGGTGGGTAAACATCTGGCAAACACCTAATAGACGGGCAGGCAAATGCCCAACTGGTGGGTGCTAATGCAGGCTATCATCACCTTTATTTTCACCCATAGGTGCCGAAAACAACAGCCCCCCTCCCCTCAAGGACATTCAAACTAGAAAGAAATGACTATTCAAACTGTTTAAAAAATGTTCTTACAGTTCTGATTCCCCCATCCTCTCCCCCACACCAGAAACTTAGATTAATATAACTAACTGCAGTAATACTGAGCTGCTGAATATTTCATAGGTCTATGGAAGGTTAGTCATTATGCATGTCCCTCAGCGTGCCTTATTCACAGCTATTTACAGCTAATTGTAGTAAGACCTCAGAGGGCCAACCATCCTTAAATGGAGTAAAGGAAGACAAAACTTCCCTTGTAAATACACACAAGCAGGAGGAGGGGCAGGGAAGAAATTGCCTTGGGCATTGAGCTTTTAAAGAAAAGGGGATATTTGAGATATTCTAATCCCTACATCTAATTACAAAGGAGCGTAAATCATTCAAAATAGTTAAAATGTGCCTTAAATATATTTTTTTTAAAAATAAAGGAGCCATCAGGGAGGAACCCAGAATCTTAACAGTATGAGGCACAGGAAATTGAGCTCATTGGGATCATGCTGCTTGTGAAGGAATAGAAAAAAATCTGAATATGGATCAGATAGAAATGGTATCCAGTCACTGGAGCTGTGCCTACACCAGTAAATTAAAAACAGACTAAAGTGAGGGGAAAATAGCTCCTTCACTTTGACTTCCATAATGACACTAGGTTCACCTGTTCATCCAAGTTCTGGAAAATTCAAATGTTGGGTGACAAAAGGGACACTCTCCTTCTTGGCTTTGACTCTTCACAGTGGCAGCTGAAATTAAGGAAGGGACCACTTCTTACACCTCAAACTAGAAAGGGAATGTATACCCTCCCATACTTCTACACCTATGGGCCATGGTAGAGGATTTCTTCAGCCCAGAAATCCCTTGGATGTAGATGCTGGGTTTACGGGCATTCTTACTATCCTGCTGTGTAACCCTCTTCTGAAGAGATTAGTTGGCATGGTAGAGAAAAGCTCAAGCTTTGTCAACACTACTGCTCCCCTGGCAAAATAACACCTGTGACAGGACGGGGGGTTTCCAGGTCTCAGGTGCTTGGCGCTATTTGGGGCATTAGCATGTTTCAGCCCTGCCACGCATTTATCTCTTTCTACAAGCTGATCCTGTTGGAGTAAGGTTACTCCAGGGCCTCACAGTAGCAGGGTCCCTGATCTTGGCCTCCAGCTGACCCTACAGTCAAGTCCATGCCAACAATTGTGCAAGAGTTAAGATCGGGCTAAAGCCTCTCTCAGTTCAGAACCCAGCTGGGTCACTATAGTTCAAACAAGTTTTAAGTGTTGCACACACTGCGCAGATTATTATTATTATTATTATTATTAACAAACATTTATATAGTGCCAGCAGTGTACCTGGCACTTTACAAAGTAATAAAATAGACACGGTCCCTGCCCCTAGGGTTTACAATCTGAGAGACAGGAGCTGGGGGAGAGACTTAGGAAGGGGAACAGAGGGAGAGACAAGGGGTCTAACATTCATGAAGATGCGAGGTCTCAAGTGCACGTACTTGGCTTGGTTACGATGAGAATGACAGCAGGCAGGTCCATGTTGCAAGGATAAGGGTAAACCGATCGTAGGTATAGGAATAGTGGCTCAGCAGGATAAAGAGTCAGACAGAGCAGAGCGAAAGAGGTGAGTTTTAAGGAGAGATTTGAAGGTATGAAGGGAGGGGGCAAGGCGGATGTGGACAGGGAGGGAGTTCCAGGCATGGGGGGCAGCAAGTGAGAAGGGACGAAGGCGCTTAGGGGAGCAGGGAAGGCGTGGAAGAGTGAGAGAAGGTGAGAGAAGGGACAGAGGAGGAACGAAGTGCACGGGCTGGAGTATGGAGGACGATAAGTGCAGAGAGGTAGAGGAAAAGCTTCCTCCATGTAGGTCCTCCGAAGGGTAGTCACTTCTCTCCCTGATGGTCTCCGGGCTGCAGCTAGGTATTCAGCTCAGTTAGAGAGGGAGCCCAAGTAGAGAGCACCTTCTCCTACGGTCACACACAGCAGACTGAGCTCAAGCCCTTTATAAGCCTTGAGAATGCTAAGTTCTATATGTCCTCTCTGAGCATTCAAGTGGTCTTAGAGCTCAGGAGGCTTCTCTGAGCTTAACTGAGCATGCCCCAGGACTCAGGCTGCTTTTACACGAGCAGTGGGGTGCAGCACATTGAAAAATACACTTCCTGAAAAGCCCCTCAGGGTGTGTTTAAATGCACTAGAAGTAGCCGTCTGCCATAGGAATTGTGGCTCGCGCAGTCTTTTTGAAGGCTCATTTGGGAAGTCTCGATATCAGGATTTCCCAACTGCGCCTTCAAAAGGACCACACGAGCTGCAATTCCTATGGCAGTTGACTACTTCTGGTGCATATAAACGCACCCCGTGGGGCTTCTTCAACGCGCTGCATCTAGCCGCTCATGTAAAAGTGGCCTTAGAGTCAGGAGGGCATTAAAGCCTCAACTGGGCATGGTCCCAGGCAGGTGCCTGGCAATATAGCTGACTGGCAGCATCAGTAATAGGGTTCCTGCAGACTCAAAGGACCCACCCTATTACAACACCCATTAAGAATGACTTGCCCTTGGTGCAGCCACATACACATGAATGTATGCAAAGTGGAACAAAGTGCACCTGCTTTATTCTGGTGTAAATGGCAACAAGCAACAGACAATTGCACTACTACAAGCAAGACCCAAGGACCTAACCTGCAAACCTTATTCAGGTGCACATTGCTTCAGTGGGAACACTCATCACTCATGCATATAAGAGTTGATCAATAGTTAGTGGTAAACATATCTGTCCTACATTGGCTCATTTTATATATTTCTGACTGGCTATGCTACATGCTTGAGAAAGGTCCCTGTGTAGCCCAAAAGCTTGCATATTCTCATCAACAGAAGTTAGTTCAATAAAACATATAATTTGAAAAACTTTCATTCGTTCATTCATTAATTCATTCACGTATTTATCTGTTTGTTTGTTCCAATTTCCCCCCCCCCCTTCCCAATTAGGCTCAGTGAGGCTTACAAAAGATAAAAACATATACAACTGCTAAAAAAAATAATCTAGCCTCCCACCAACCAACCATTTCCCCACCCTCTCCACCCAAGCCTATTCCTTCCTGCCAAACACCTGGCCAAACAAAAAGATCGTACATCTCTTGTGGAAGATGAGCAGGCTCGAGCTTAAAGGTGGATCTTCAAGGGAGATCCATCATTGTGGGGTAGCCACTCTCTGCATGCCCTTGCTTTGAAAACTTCCTGGGCAGATTGTACCTGCAAGAGGGTGCTCCCAGCCAATCTCAGAAGCCACAACGGGATGTAGTAAAAGATATAATTGAACTACTTTGTCTCCATTTCTAACTGGTCAGAGAGAGGTGAATGTCTTAGTAGACGCTTTCTAATCATCCAGGTAGAAGTACATTTTTAAAGTCATCAGCACTCAGCAACTTGCACTTTTTTTGCTCTTGAAAATCTGGGCTGGCTTGAAAATCCTGGCCCTGTTGATATCTTTAGATGGAGGGCAGGATTAGGGGGGTTGACACTACTGTCCACAGTGAAACCAGGATTTCACCCTATGCAGATTTTTTAGGAACTTTCAGTTGAGGTCTTTGGGTACTTTCAGACGATACGGGGCCCTTTGGCCCCGTACCGGAAGCAACGTCTTCGTTCCCCGCCGGGGTCACCCCTGCACGGCCCAACAGACATGCCGGGGGGATCCCGGTGGGGAAAGTGGGAGGGGCCGGGGCCGCGCGGCGCAACGTGTGGCCGCACAGCCCCGCCCCCTCCACGCACCCCGCCGCCCGCCCTCCGAGGAGACGGGCGGGCGGCGGGGCCAATGCGGCCGCCGCGTCTGGCCGATCGTGCCACGGCCAGACGTTACTTTTTGTTGGCCACGGCCCGCGGTCCATTTGACCACGCTTCCCAGGACCTTCCCCCGGCTAGCCCGGGAAGCGTGGTTCAAATTGACCCCATGTGGCAATTGAGCGTGGCCAACATCTGGCGCACGCCGTGCAGACGTTCAGGGGCCTTTGGCCCCCGGGGGGGTTGAGCGTGGTTCACTGTGGTTCAGCGTGATCTCGTCACGTCTGAAATCACCCTTTGTCACATTAGTCATAGAAGCAAGTGAAAAGCTGGTGTGAGGTCAGAATGAGACTCACAGTTTCTGATTCAACTGGTGATATTAAGGTCACGTAGCACTTTGTGATGTGTCTGAAAAGCAAAGCAAAATCAAGGTCGTTGCCACGGGAAACTGAAGAGGGAGCTGTTGCAAAAAGGTCTGAAGTTATTTAAGTGACTTTGCTTGCTTCCTTTCCCCTTTCACTTTCATCCCAACCTCAGGGACATTCACTCATTCAGATCAGGGTCTGTCTCCTTGATGCATGAAGGCTTCTGGGGGAATCAGGAGAGGAATGAAGTACCAGCCAAGCTTGGGCAGAATTTTCCCTTGGGGATCCTTGTCTCTTTATTGGTACAGCTCATGTTGATAAGAGAGAGGTGCGATTCTCGCCTTTAATGAAATTCCTGTAACTTGAGGCGTTCATTTAACATCTGTTGTGAAGTGAAGATGCACTGAAGGTTATTCCAAGCACTATGTTTGGTTAAAGGGACCACTTGAATCCTTTCCTTCCCCTCCCTACAACAGCAGTAAAGTCAACATTTGAAGACAGCTGTAATCTTGATGATTCATCTGGGGGGTGGGGGACACCTCAAAACACAAAAGTAAAACATTTCCTAGTGCATAGGAAAGGCACAGCCCAATCTGGTAGCAGTCCCATTTCTGTCTATCAAGGGTGTGTACATGTCCCAATGAAACATGCCACATCTGACAAATGCTGGCTTAGGAATAAGAGCACACATCCACTCACCCACTGCAGAATAACAAGATTGACATCTGTGATAAATTTCTGTAATTACTATTGACTCTGGGCAGACTTTAAGTGGTTTAACATGTTGCTAGAGCAGAGCAGCTTTGATTAGTTTAAAAGGACATATTACCCACAGCTTTCAAATAGTGAAGATTTTTCTCATTGGCGGTTTCTTTGAAGACAGGTAACAACATCCTGTTGAAAGACAAGAGCAAACCTAGCAACCCTGCTTATCCTGCCACAAAAAGCACTTGTCTGTATTAGTGGCAGAAATGATTGCACTTGCTGTGATCTTGCTAATCTTCCTATAATTCTCCATCCTCCACCATTATTCATCTCCCTCTTTAGAAGAAAAAGTGTGGCCATTGCAGAGTAGTCTTTGCAATGTAACAGATAAGACAGTATTATGAAGAGTTGCCTAATTGGGTATTTCTGCTGTAATGAAGTTGGGGATTTTTATTTTTTTTAACAGCAGTAGAAGCTGACTAAGTGAATGTGTCAGTCTGTTCAGTTTTAAGACTAGGAATATCGAAGAGGGGAGTTGTATGAGCTCTGATCAAGGGCCAGTTTGGAGTTTGCTATCTATGGTAGTTGAAACTATGACCTGAACTTCCATGATGAGAAAATGGAATCATCACCATCACTCTCACTAGAAGCCTCTTCACCAACCAGGAAATATCATCCCAAGGATGAACAAGACCCTGCCCCAATAGCAGACATAAACCAGGAGCAGTCAACCCTTCTGGTCTTGTTAGATCTGTCGGCTGCTTTTGATACCGTTGACCATGAGTTCTTTGTGACTCATCTGTGGGATTGCGCCAGGGTGGGCAGATTCGTTCTAGAATGGTTCCACTTGTTCCTGGCTGGTAGAACTCACCGTGTGGTCTTGGGTGACTGTACATCTGCTCTCTGGGATCTCACATGAGGGGTCCCACATGGTTCTATTCTGTCCCCTCTCCTGTTCAATGTATATATGCAGCCTTAGTCTGGGTGAGGTCGTGAGAGGATATGGAGTGTCTTGTCATCAATATGATGATGACACTCAGCTCTACCTCTCATTTTCAGCAGACTCAGGCCCTGCAATCTCTTTGCTTACTTGATGTCTGACAGCAGTGGGGGACTGGATGAGGCCAAACTGCCTGAAGTTGAATGCTTACAAGACGGAGGTGATGCTGGTGGGGAGGGCGGAGGGAGTGAAGGCCCCCATCTTTGATGGGGTGCACCCCATCTTGGTTCCTCAAGTTCATAGTCTGGGGGTGCTCCTTGATTCACAGTTCCACCTGGATGTCCAGGTGGCAGCTGTGGCAAGGAGTGCATTTGTCAAATTACATCTGGTGCAATGGTTATGGCCTTATGTCTCAGACTACAACCTTGCCACCATCACCTTGAGACTTGATTGCTGTAGCACACTCTCTGGGCTACCCAAGGTGATGGTCCAGAGGCTGCAGTTGATGCAGAATGCAGTGACCCATCTCCTGATGCGTACGGGCCACCGAAAGCACATAACACCGGTGCTGTGTTCTCAGCACTGGCTGCCTGTTGCCAACTGGGCCTGATTCAAGGTGTTGGTGCTGACCTATAAAGCCCTCTACGGCCTGGGTCCCACCTACCTGAAGACCCTCCTCACTCCCCAGGTTCTGGAACTGCCATTGGGGTCAGTCGGGGGTGCCCTTTTGGAGGTCCCCCGTGTAGGTGGGGGGCCACATTGGAGAGGACGTTCTCGGTCACCACACCTCGGTTGTGGAACGTCCTCCAGGCAGAGGTTCATTTGGCCCAGGACCTTCCCTCCTTCAGGCATCAGTGTCAAACTTTGTTGTTCTGCCAGGCATTTGGTGAGAGAGACAGGTAGGGGGAATGATGGGATAGGGTTGTGCGGGGACTTGTTGGTTTTATTATTATTGTTTTAAGTTATGTGTCTATTTTATGTGTTTATATTGTACGCTGCCCTACACTGCCTTTGGCAGGAGGGGGTGGGATAGGATTTTTTAAAAAATAATAATTAATAATAATTAATAATAATTAATAAAATCTCCACTCCCAATTCAACCAGGCTTGAACTCTATTGCTCCAAATTAGTAAAATGGCATTCAACTCAATTTTTCTGAGTTCCAAGGTTCTGAAAATTAGGTCCAATAGTCTGTGCACAATAACACCTCAGGCAAGTAATTTTTTTTAATTATTATTATTATTATTATTTATTTATTTATTTATTTATTTAATATTCTGCCCCTCCTGCCACAGGCAGCTCAGGGCAACTCACAACAGTACAACTCAACAATTAAAACCATAAAATTATAAAACATATTACTACTCCTCCATCCCTCTCCTCCCCCATCCTCTACCCATCTCTCCCGCCAAATGCCTGGCAGAAAAGCCAAGCCTTACAACTTTTACAAAGGGAGGGAAGGTCTGGGGCTAGATGCATCCCCACTGGAAGGGAGTTCCACAGCCTTGGTGCGGCCACCAAGAACGCCCTTCTCTGCATGGCCCCCAAAAGACTAGGGGGACCACAAGAAGGGCATCCCCCAATGACCACAGGGGCTGGTCCAGTACTCAGGGAGTGAGGCAGTCTCACAGATAGACAGGGCCCAGACTGTTTAGAGCTTTATAAGTTAAACACAAACACTTTGAATAGGGCTCGGAAGACTATCGACAGCCAATGCAGAGAATGGAGCACTGGTGTAATGTGCTCCCGGTGGCCTAGTCCCACCAAGTGACCGGCCGCCACATTCTGCACCAGCTTCAGCTTCCAGGCTATCACCATGGGTATCCCCACGTAGAGTTCATTACCATAGTCTAGTCTAGAGGTGATGAAAGCATGGATGATGGTGGCCAGGTCGGAGTCCAAAACACCCAGCCTAAGCTGACGTACTAGATGTAGTTGACAAAAGGCACCCCTCACCACAGCCTCCACCTGAGCATCCAGGGGGAGTTGCGCATCGAGGAGTACCCCCAGACTCTGCACCTGGGGAATCAATGGAGGACAGACCCCATCAATGATGGGGGATGTTAGCTCCATTGCCTTACCCACCAGCATCACCTCCATCTTGTCTGGATTCAGCCTCAGTCAATTAGCTCTCATACAATCCCTCACAGCCGTCAGACATCGAGTAAGCACAGAGACTGCGGAGTCTGGGTCTGCTGAAAAAGAGAGATATAGCTGGGTGTTATCAACATATTGGTGACACCATATGCCAAACCTCCTGATCACCTCACCGAGAGGCTGCATATATACGTTGAACAAGAGGGGGGACAACACCGAACCCTGTGGGACACTACATGTGAGGTCTCGGTATGATGAAAAACACTCCCCAAATACCACTAGCTGGGTTCTTCCAGTCAGGAACGAGTGGACCCATTCAAGAACAGTCCTGCCCACCCCTGAACAGTCCCACAGGTGCTCCACCAACAGCTCGTGATTAACCGTATCAAAGACAGCTGACAGATCAAATAGGACCAACAGGGTTAAATGACCCCCGCCCATCTCCTGGTGCAGATAATCCAACAAGGCCACAAGTTCAGTCTCCATGCCATAACCCAGACGAAATCCCGACTGAGAAGGATCAAGAAAACTGATGCGATCAAGATGCCCCTGTAACTGCTGAGCCACCACCCGCTCAATAACCCTCCCTAAAAAGAGAAGGTTAGAGACAGGTTGATAGCTGGCAAGGGAGTCAATGTCAAGTGATGGTTTCTTGAGCAGAGGCCGCACCACTGCCTCTTTGAGACAGCCTGGCACTCTGCCCTCTCGGAGATAGGCATTGACCACCCCCGCAAGCAGTGGCCCCATTGTCTCCTTGCAAGATTTAATTAGCCAAGATGGGCACGGATCTAATTCACAAGAGGTAGCCCTAACAGTCCCAAGGATCCTGACCGCATCAGCGGGCATCACCGACTGAAATTGATCCCTTAAAACCAGATAAGGTGTGACTTCCATAACCTCTGGTTCTCCTAGTGTAATAAGTGCAGTGTCAAAATCGTGGTGAATACGAGTGATTTTATCCACAAAATAATTCACAAACTTATCACAGCATGCTATAGATGACTCCACTCCAGTGTGGAGGGAGGCCAGACTGACCAGCCCCCACACCAACTGGAAAAAATCCACTGTGTGAGATTTTGCAGATGCTATAGGAGCAGTGAAAAAAGCTTTTTTTGCTGCCCTCATACCCTCGGCATATGCTCATAAATGAACTCTATTCCGCAATCTGTTGGCTTCAGTACGATAACGACTCCACCATCATTCCAACTGCCGCCCTTGTCGCTTGAGCACTTGCAGATCCCCCAAAAACCATGGGAGCAGAGTGTTACATAGTGTGACGAGGTTATCGATGGGACGGTCATCAAGGTCAGAGGGTAACTCCCTGAAAGCCAACCGGAACCATTCTGGTTCCATTAGCTTCTGGGGGCAAACCATTTGAATTGGCTCCACACCCTTCCGGGGGCAGATATGTGCTAAGAGACATTTTTGTAGGAGATAATGATCCAACCATGACAATGGCACCGTTGATATCTCCCCCAATAGTGGAGCACCCGTCTCAAGGCCGGTCAAGCTCGAGAGTATGTCCTTCCTGATGCGTCGGGATGCTGACCATTTGGCATAGACCCATGGTTGCTATGGTGGCCATGAACTCATGCTCGACCCCCCCCCGAGGTTGGTGTGGATGTTGACGTCCCCCCAGACTAATGCCTTTGGGGACTGCAACATGCTCTGCCAGAGCATGTAGAGAGGTTGTTGTACAAGTAGGTGCACGGTATACAACCCAGACTGTCTCCTGCCAAATTGAACACCAGGTGAAGAGCCGCAATCCCTACCATGGTTTGCACTGGATATCTCCTAATCGACCACTTCTCTCTAAAAATCATAGCTACACCACCACCACCACCACCCATCTCTCCGACCGTGGCTGATGCTGCACAGAATACCTGGCTGCAACAATGCCTGATGGTATAGCTCAGCCATTCGCGATCACGCCTCTGTTATGAACACCAATCAGACTTACCTTCACCAAGCCTCTTTCTTTCTCTGCCTATTTGGTCTGTGGGAGGGGAAGGGACAAAGGGCAGGGGAGAGGGGCAAGTACAGGTCATATTGGTTGCCACAGGAAAATAAAAGTCTGTTGCAGGGCATTATCCATTCTTTCTTTGGTGACCTAACCAGGACCTCACTGTGTTCTGCTTTTTTGTTGGTAAGTGTGTCTGATTTTCCTTGCAAAAATGTAAACTGTGTGAGTCGGTGCTGGGCATAGGATCAAACAGGATTGGATTGGAATAATCAATTGCTTGTCTCTTTCATGGTTGTTTTTTGGGGGGTTTTTTTGCTTCTTGAAGCAGAGGCAGAGGATTTGTCAATGGCATGGGACAATGAAAATTATTGCATTTTATTTTGTGGGTTCTCTGGGTTTTTTTTTTTTTTTCTCTGTCTCCCCCTGGACCCACTCCTCAAGGTCTTGCTGTTTAGATTTGGGTTGGCACTTGGCATGGGTCCTTTTATGGATCCTGCTGGAGCAATGTGCTCTGGGCCAGGGGTTTGTGGGGTGCAAATGAATCCAATTGTGGAAACTGGAAAGCCCAGACCAAGATGTCATCTGCACATCACGAAAGAGGAGGCTTCTGCTGCCTCTATGAGAAATTAAGCAATTGATTTGGAAGGGGGAGAGAAATGGGATTTGGCAATACTGTGGTGGTGGTGGTGGTGGTGGTGGTGTTAAGGGGAGTTTGCAATGCTTCTGTAGTGGTGTTAGGTGGTTGTGGTATTTAACATTACTTGTCTTTATAGTGAATGTTTATTTATATATGATGGTATTTTCTTTTCCTCAGTGGACTTGTGTAGTTGCCTTATGTTTTGATTAATGCAAATAAATATTTGCTGTGTCCTAATCTTGCTTATTGTCTCCACATACAAATCCTCCAGCATAATGTTGTTGGAAGAACTTTATAGACAATCTTTTCTTCTGTGATTTCACATTGTGTTCCTATGAAGGGAACTGAAGGGCCATTTCCAAAAACACAGAATTCTGAAAAAGTGGAACTAAAGAGATAGGCTCTCCTTCCGGGAATACCGGTTGCCATGTTTAGAGTCAGGAAGGAATTTTCCTCCCCAAGTCCCTTGTTCCTAAGTAAATTGGGGTTTTTTAAGTCGACTCATTGCTGAGTTTTTGTCTTCCTCAGAAGGATGTTTTAGAAGTCTGTCATTAAATAAACTATCAAAGAATCAGTTTAAATATTATTTTATTTTATTTATTTATAAAATATATTACCCTACACCCTCCGGCCAATGGCAGATCAGGGCAGCTTACACAATGCAATAAAACATAATATCAGAATTCAGAAAAACCAAATAATAAAATAACATAAATATTTAAAACACCAAAGCAAAACCAGTCCAGGGGGAGAAAAAAACCACCCTCCCCATCCCAATCCACTCACCCTTTGCCCCGCTCCCTCTCCAAATGCCTGTCGAAACAACCAGGTCTTGCATCTCTTCCGAAAGGAAGGGAGATCCGGTGATAAGCAGACATCCGCTGGAAGAGAGTTCCAAAGCCTTGGTATGGTCACTGAGAATGCCCTCCCCATTGTTGCTACCCAATGCACATGAGGGACTTCAAGGAGGGCATCCCCGGCCGACTAGAGGGGCCAAATCCAGAACCCAGAGGTGAAGCGGTCCTGTAGGTTGGTGGGGCCCAGGCTGTGTAGAGCTTTATAGGTAAGAACCAACACCTTGAATTGGGTCCAGAAAACTATAGGCAGCCAGTGCAGTGCACAAAGAACCAATGTTAAATGTTCTCAGTGACCCGTCCCCGTCAGGAGGTGGGCCACTGTATTCTGAACTAGCTGCAGTCTCCAAACCATCACTAAAGGTAGCCCCACATAGAGTGTGCTACAATACTCCCGTCTTGAGGTGATGAAGGCATGGATAATAGTGGTCTGGTCAGAGTCTAAGATGTATGGCTGTAATCACTGTACTAGATGTAGCTGACAGAATTCAGTCCTCGCCACAGCTGCCACCTGAGCATCCAAGCGGAGCTGTGAGTCAAGTAGCATTCACCAGACTCTCAACCTGGGGAACCCAAGAAGGGTGAAGCCCTTCAATGACAGGGGTTTCCCCCACCCCTGGTCCCCCAGCTCTGTCCACCAACATCACTTCCATCTTGTTGGGATTCAGCTTCAGAAAGCTCATCCTAATCCAGTCGCCCACAGCCGCCAGACATCGTGTGAGCACCAAGACTGCCAGGCCTGAGTCAGATGAAAATGAGAGGCAGAGTTGGGTGTCTTCATCATATTTATGACACCGAACACCAAACCCCCTTATGATCTCACCGAGTTCATGGGTGAGATGTTGAACTGGGTTCATGTTGAACTGGAGATGGGACAAAACGGAACCATGGGGGACCTCACACGTGAGGTACCAGGGAGATGAAGAAAAGTCCCCCAGGACCACATGCTGAGTTCTTCTGGCCAGGAATGAGTGTAACCATTCAAGTACAGTCCAACCCACCCTGGCTAGGTCCCTCAGGTGAGTCACCAACATCTCATGGTCAACCATGTCAAAATCTGCCAATAGTTCTAATAGGATCAACAGGGTCAAATGGCCCTGATCCAGCTCATGGCAAAGGTCATTGACCAAGGCCATAAGCACAGTCTCAGTACTATAACCTGTATGAAAGCCAGACTGCGAGGGATCCAGAAGAAAAATGACATGATCCAGGTGCCATTGAAGCTGCTGCACCACTACCCATTCAATAACATTCCCTAAAAAAGGGAAGGTTAGAGACTGACTGATAGCTAGCAAGAGAGTCAATGTCAAGTGATGGTTTCTTGAGAAGAGGCTGCACCTCAGCCTCCTTGGGGCATTCTGGCACTCTGCCCTCCCTTAGGGAAACACTGACTACCCCTGCAACCAACGGCCTCAATGTCTCTTGGCTGGCCTTGACCAGCCAGGATGGGCATGGATCAAGTTCACAAGTTATGGCATGAACAGCCCCAAGCACATCAGCTGCATCAGCAGTCGAGACCAATGGAAAATGATTCCACAAAACAGGACAAGTTGGAGCATCCATAATCTTGAGTTCACCTATCATATCAAATGAAGCATCTAAGTTACAGTGAATGTGAGTGATTTTATCTGCAAAATAGTTGATAAACATGTCACAGTAAGCACTGGATGGCTTCAGTTCCAGGCAGAGACAGTCCAGACTGACCAGCCCCCTCACCACCTGGGAAAGCTCAGCTGGACGCAACTTTGCAGAAGCAATGAGGACAGCAAATAAACCCTTCTTTGCTGACTGCACAGCCATGTCATAGGCTCTTAATCTAGCTCTATGCCGCAATCTGTCATCTTCAGTATATGTACGGAATCACCATCGCTCTAACTGCCTCCCTTCCTGATTCAACCGACATAGGTTCTCTGTATAACATGAGGACCTGCATCATCGATGCCCAGGAAGTGGATGCCTTGGAGCTGACAGGTCGATGGCTTCAGTTAAAAAGGCATTCCAAAAAGCCACAAGGTCATAGAGTGTACGGCTGTCAAGATCAAAAGGTAAGTCCCCAAGGCATTCAAGAACCTATTTGGTTCCGAGGAAGAACCAACCAAACATGTTCTGCACCCTCCTGGGGAGAGACATACACCAGGAAACAGGCCCTCAGGAGGTAATGATCCATCCATGACACAGGCAATAATGATATATTCCCCACCAGCAGATCCCCCGCCACAAGGCCAGTGCAAAACACCAAATCCAAAATATGACCTCCTTCATGTGTATGGCTGCAAACCATTTGGGACAGGCCCATGGTTGCCATGGCAGCCATGAACTCATGCTCTGCTCCTAATAAACTGGTGTCAGCGTGGATGGTGAAGTCCTCCTGGACAACTAGCCTCGGTGATGTCATGACCACCGCCAACACCAGATCCGTTAGATCATGCAGGTATACTGCTGGACAGGTGGGAGCACAGTATACCAGCAGCAACCCCAGTCTGTCCTCGGCCAAATCAAACACAAGTTAGAGGCCCTCCATTCCAGATGATATTTGCACTGGATGCCTCCTGACCGACAATTTCTCCCTAAAAATGATGGCTAACACTCCCCCCCCCCCAAGTCCCTCTGACCATGGCTGATGCTGTATAGAGAACTCAGCTGGAACAAGGTCAGTCAATATAGGCCCTGACTCATTGTCCAGCCAGGTCTCCATAATGCATGCCTGATCCACAGCCTGGTCCAGGATCAGCTACCAGACCATAGATGAGAGAGAGAGAGAGAGAGAGAGAGAGAGAGAGAGAGAGAGAGAGACTTGGACTAGCAGCATTAGCAGCAGGCAGAGGGAGGCATTGTCACTGGCAGGCAGGCAGCATGAGGCACCTCAATAACAGGGCTCTTCAACAGTGCAACTTGCAGCTAGTTTCCCAGTGGCAGGGCTTCATCTAGCAGTGTGAGGTTCCCTAGGTTAACACTGGAGTGCACCCAATCATGGGAGAGAGAGAGACAGAGACTGGCACTGGCTGCATCAGTTCAACTTGCCACGTGTGCCCCAGCTGCAGGGATTGCAGCTCCCAACTGGTGCGGCTTCAGGTGGAAGACTGTTCTGAATCTGATTCCTCTGATCATCATGAATCGGACCATGAAAGTTCCTTGGAGGGTCAAGTGACTGTCCCTGGGGAACTTGGAGGTATGGTGGCAGCCTTGGTGGGTCAGGTGGGAGAGGGGGCAGATGCCACAAATCAACCCCTGCCTCTGTTGAGGCAGCGATGCCACAGGAAAGTCCCCTCTCCAACTCTACCACAGCGGTCCAGTAAGCCCTAACTGCCACCCACTGCTTCTGCCTCATGTGCCAGCTATAGGCCAAGTCCCTGCGCTGCTTCCGTGCCAGAACCTGGAACTGCTCCCTCAGACAGTCCTGTTGATTCATGAGGCTTTGCAGGCTCCTCTGGCCAGCCTCCAGGGCATCGCTGAGTGCCTGCAGAGAGGAGGAGGAATCCCTCCTCCTGCTTCCCCTTTTCTCATTCCCCTGCTGGCGCCGAGCCTGTTGCTGATGGCTACCTTCCAGCTGTCTCCTCCCCACATTGATATTGTGCCTTCGTCTCAGGTGGTTTAGGAGGCCTGTGGTGCTGCTCTGGCTACCACACTACATTTCCCCTTGGCAGTGCCCGCAAATAGTCACAGTAGCAGAGGAACCAGTGGGCTGGGGAAAATGGTTCCAGACTTATGAAAGCCTCCCATGAGTTCTAAGTGGCATAGGGCATTGCCTCCCTTGTTTCCTTCACCACCTGAAACTCCTCCTTCTCCTCCACTCTGCTCCTGGAGTCCTTCATACCCTAATCCAGTATAGTACTATAATAAAATATAAAATCCTAATAGCCTAAAAATAGCCTAATTTAAATGCCTAATATCCTATTAATAATAAACTCCAATAATATAAAATCCTATTCCCAATATCCTAAAATAATCTAAAATCCTAGCCCTAATAAATGCTAAGCCTACCCTAACATAATATATTACTAATAAATTCTAATATACCTAATAATAATATGCCTAATATTATAAAATTCTAATATACCTAATAATTTCACTAACCAGTAATAAATACTAATACTATACCCTAATTAATACAAATATCTTGCCCTAATATAATCCTAATATCCTAATATCTTAAATCTAAATCCTGTTCCTAATATAACATCTAATTCTAAAATCCTAGACCAATCTAATATATCAATCTATAGCCTATTCCTATTATATATTAACAACTAATCCTAAAATCCTAGACCTGTCTAATATATCTATCTATAACCTATCTCTATGTGTATAATGTGTGTGTGTGTGTGTGTGTGTGTGTGTGTGTAATGTGTATGTGTGTAATGTATATGCAATTAATGCATGTTTTTAAAATTTATTTTGTTACTTTAATCAGCAGTAGCACCATCCTCCTTCTCTCTCATCAAACTCAGACCACACAAAGAGAAGTAAAATGGAGCCTTTCCTTTTATACTATCCAGGGGGGAGGGGTTTGAGGAAGAGGGTGAATTTCTTTCTTGCACTGTGATTAATTCAGAATGCGGTAAACAACCAATGGACAATATCACGCCATGTTACTCCACACATGTTGACATGCAAAGTTCCAAGTGCCAAGTACTGAGTGCTAATTTGCAAGCAGGGGTGAAATGGTAAGCGGCAGCGGCAACTTTTTTGTTGAACATGTCCAATCTGATACAGTCTTCATGTACATGCCAAACCTCACTGAAGCAGCGGCACTTACAGATATTTTCTGCCAATTTTTGCTCAAGCATGTTGCTGTTCTCCTCCTTTTCGAAAGTTTCAGAGACTCTCATGGACTTCCATGAACTGTCGTAAACATTTGGGAACTTCCGCATAATTTTGTAAAATTACATAAATTGCCGGGAACTTCCATGAGCTGTCGTAAATTGCCATGAACTATAGTAAATTCCTGAGATCTGTCGGAATGTGCTGCATGTACTGTTTTTTGATTGGTGGATCAGATGAGAGCCCTGTTTTTTATTGGGTTTAGTGACAGTCCTTTCTGCTTGAACGAGCACATGGGTATTAAAGGTAGCTCTCCCTTTATTCCTTCTCTTTCTATTTGACTTCTGCTGAGGTGATAAGTGTGACCCAGACATTCCCCAAAATGGATACAGCCCCCCATACTGTGTGATCAAGGGCCAATGAACTTGTGACAAAGGGGCGCTTGGAAGGACATCCCCCAGACCAAAGGCCAGCAGACATGGGAAAAGGGGCTCAGAAGGATGCCCCCCCCATATGAGATACATGATCAAAGGGGGTAGGGGGGTTGTAAAAGGCAGAACCAGGATGGGGCCCAGCCACCATGGAACTTGACAAAAGTAGGTCACTCATGTGGGACATCAGCTTGAAATTGGGAGAAGAGTTGAAGGGAGGATGCCCAGAGTAAATCATGGAGTCATTAAGAAAAAGGGCATTCTTCCTGTTAACAAAGCACCGGTGATCATGACTCATGGCAGCAACATTCCCCAAGACAAGGAAGGCTGTAAGCACCCTGGAAACCAACACCCTAGAATCTAGGTGTCACTTTGTGGCACTTGATTCACACCTGGTGCTAGGGATGTGCGGTTTGCTCTATACGTGTCTGTGCTAAGGGGTCTACCAGACTTCGGTCTGCCGCTCTTTTTCTTCCACCCCCTCCCCGAACTTCGCTGGATCCTGGGCTGCTGATCCCTTGTGCAATCAGCTAGGAGAGGTAATCCATAGGTCCAGACTCCCTCCCCCCTCTCTCTCTTTCTCACTGTGCCTTCACCAGACTACCCCCCTTTTTCTCCTATCTTACTTTCACTTTTTCCGCAGTCACTTGTATTCTCTCTCATGTATCCCACCAGCCAGATCGGGGATGTGTTTCCATATTCAGTATAGGGGTGTGTGTGTTTCATAACCTTGCCTTTTTGTAAGCCAATAAACCTCGTTCAGTTTTTATTGGAACATTTTTCTTTTTCTCTCTTTTATTTTGGGAGGGGTACATACTCTGACTGTGGCACGTACCTGTCCTCAGACTGATCCTTTTTGAAAATGTGGAAACCCCAAGTTTAAGAAATTAAGCTAATTCTGCCGAATTTAAGGAATGGTGGATATTGGGGTTCCTACCCCCCAATAGTCACGAGTGTGAAAGAGTTCTCCTGTTAACAATGTAGGCTGTGGTTTCCTGCCCTGGGTGGGGGAGCCACCACACCACCCGCATGTCTGCTTTTACCAAATGACTTGTCCAAGTCCATCCAATGAATTCTTGTACCCTGATCTCTCAGGTCTTAATCCACCAGGCCACACTGGCTCTCTGGTAACAGCATAGAGAGACGGACCAATTCTGTCCATCCTTCTCTAGGGTGGAGCTGGGAGCAGACTCCAGATTTCCTGATGCTGTCTTGTTCCCTAACCATTTGTTAGAGCTAAAAAGGTAATGCACCACTATCCAGTAACTGGCCAATTCTGCGGAATCAGACCCCATCTGGCGAGCAGCAGTTACCAAGTGGGATCCATTTATTGTTGGGTTTTTTAACCAGTTAACAATTTTACTAATTTACCACATAATACTGCAGAGCACAGTTTACAATATTGCCATTTATTGTTTGACCATAATTCCTTTCCTGTTTACTCCCTGTTCACCTTCTAGCCCTGGCTTCAGATTAGTAACAGTACGTAACAGAGTTGCACTGAGGGGATGCATATCTGTAGGATCAATTCCTAGGGATGTGCGAACGTGGTTCGGAAGTTAGGAGTTCAGACCAAACTTGGCCTGTTCGGACGACCGAACCGAACCCGAACTGACCGAACCGAACTCAAACCGAATGACAACCCGACCGAACAGTTCGTTCATCTTCGGCCATGTTAGGTTGAGTTTAGGCGGGAAAATTGTGACTGAAGGCCCAGGGAGGGGGAGGAAGTTGTGGAGCAGACTTTCTGGTACTGGGGGGTGGAGAGACTTGGAGTAGCCTTTCCTTTTTGACTGAACGCTGGCTTCTCAGTCTGTGATTGGCCAATGACCAGGCGCTAGGCTGCACAGAGCCAATCGGGCCTTGTGGTAAGGCGGGAGCAGCAAGTAATAAAACTCTTTGCCCTGCCCCCCTTCCAACACCTTCTGAGCAAGCCACTGATCTTTTCAGCAGCATTTTCAGAAGGCTCCCAGCAGTTTGCTTCCCTCATCCATTCCCAATCCTCCTCCAATTTTACCCATCCAACAAATTTACCTCCCTATTATCATTTAGGTAGAGTATATTAGATAGATTTAGCGGTTTATTTTTATTATTTACCCATCCATGTGTTCTATCTCCCTACCCTCCATTGAATCCATTCCTTTCCCTCTCCCTCTCCCTCCATATTCCATCCCTCATACCCTTCCCTTGGTTTTTTATTTATTAGAGTAGGAGTCGATTGATCTAGGTTTTATTTCAGTCTGTACCCCTCCCTGTGTTATTTTGAGCTGTCTCTGTGTTATCCCCCCCATCCCTGTGTAATATTGTGTATATATAGATATTAAAGATAGATTATAGTAGTTGTTAGGTAGGATTATACTTAGAATAGTTATTACAATTAAGTTAGAGTAGTTTATAGAGATAGTGATCTAGTTTTAGAGTGTGTTTTTTATATTCCATTATTTAGTTCCATAGGTTTTATTTATTAGATCATTAAATAGCAGTTAAATTTAGTGTAGTATATATATATATATATATATATATATATATATATATATATATATAATATTTGATAGAAATTGTAAAAAACATTAAAAAAAATATTTAATAACATACTTGTGTGTGGTTTGTATAATGGATAAGGGAGGTATGAGAGGGCGAGACCGATCTCTTGCCTGTAAGGCAGCCAATGATGCACGTGACAGGGGCCGTGACATCAGAGTGCCATCAGTGGGCAGAAGCAGCACCCCAAGCACATCCCCACGCCCCAAGATGCTAAGGCCTGGTGATGTTGGGTCTCGCTATCCCAGCACTAAGGGCCTGGAGGTTGGGTGTCACCTCCTGGCACTGGAAGAGGCTGTGGTGGCTGTGGCAGCAGGTGATTCAGGGGATGAAGAATCACAGCAGGGGCCAGCATTGTCCCCCGACTCCCCCATTCTTGAGAGCCTGGTTAGAGACAGAGGGTACTTTCAGACATGACGCTAACCACCCTTTAACCACCCTTGGTGGTTATTTATGCATGTTGCAGGGCTGTGTTGGTGCCCTATGAAGCCCTGCAACATGCATAAATAACCACCAAGGGTGGTTAAAGGGTGGTTAGCGTCATGTCTGAAAGTACCCAGAGGCAGCAGCAGCAACAGCAGCTATAAGGGGCCGGGGGAGATTGATACTTAGAGTGGCAGCAGCACGGGGAGTCCAGCAACCTCTGTCACTCTGTTCCTGGAAGGGGACAGTGATGCAGAGAATGATATTTCTGTGAAGGAGGGATCTGGTGCTGCTGAGGTGATTGTTGCTGTCCCTCATCAAGATGTGTCACCAGTGCCATCATGTCCTCCCAGGAGTGACGCCCGTCCCAGGAGTGTGTCACCTGGTGCAGGGCAGAAGGCACGAGGAGCAAGAAAATCATGGGTCTGGGAGCATTTTAAGTTGGTGAAGGCAGATGATCCCCGGGAGGTGCGGTAAACTTTGTGCAGCAAGGTGGTCAAGCAAGGGCAGTTGCTCAATAACCTTGGGACATCTGCCATGTCAAGGCGTTTAAAAACGTGCCACAATGCCACTCGGATAAGTGGGCAGGCTGGGTCAGTGGACGCAAGTGGGTTCCAAATCCACGTGGCCACTTGTCCTCCATCGAGCAACCGTCCCACTGCAGCAGCTACCTTTAGCAGCAGGAGAAGTATTGCTGCTGGGGGGAGCAGCAGGATCAGAAGCAGCAGCATCAGACAACAATGCAGGAGCTGGGGTTGGGGCAGCTTCCAAGACCATTGGCAGCAGGAGGGCGGTGTGGCTTTCAAGAGAAAGCCACATGCCTGTTGGATGAGATGATTGCTGTCGATGGCCAGCCCTTATCCATTGTTGGGGACACAGGGTTCAAGCGACTGATGGGGTTCCTGGCCCCACAGTTTAAGATGCCATGTCGCACCACCCTCAGCCGTACAGTGGTTCCAGGGCTGTACAGGGAATTGAAGGAGAGGGTCAAGGAGCAGCTGGCACTGACAGGGACTGGGGGTGCCACTGTCCATTTCACTACTGACCTGTGGTCCTCCAGGAACGCCCAACATGCTTACCTGGTGGTGACAACGCACTGGTGGGAGGACCCAGAGTTGGCATTGGACAGTGGCAGGAGGGGTCCTGAAGCAGGGTATAGGTGGGCCCTGCTTCAGGCGGAAGTCATGGACTGCCCCCACACTGCCAGGAACATAGAGGAAGCCCTGAACACTGTGGTGAGGGAATGGGTCACGCCAGGTGCACTGTTCACCCCGGGGTGTGTGGTGATGGATAATGCGGCCAATATATTGAGGGCTGTACATGATACTTACTTTAACAACATCCCTTGTGCTGCACACACCCTCCACCTGGTGGTCACGGATGCTCTGGGCTTGGGGGAGAAGGGGATTGGGGCAGGCACCCTTAGATCCCTGATAGAGTGGGGGAGGAAGCTGGCAGGGTTCTTTAACCGCAGTGCTAAGGGCAGCGAACTCCTCAGGGTCAAGCAGGCTGAACAAGGCTCCCCAGGGCATATGCTGGTGCAGGACGTGTCCACGAGGTGGAATTCCACCTTCCTGGTGCTTGAGCGGCTTGTGGAGCAGAAAGCCGCCTTGCATCACGTGGAATTGGACACAGACAGTGGGGCACCTCCAGGCTTCAATGGACCGGAATGGGAGATCCTGGCACAAAAGGTCATAATTCTAAGGCCGTTCTATGAGGTGACTAAGACCATCAGTTCCTCCGCAGCCACCATAAGCCAGGTGACCCCTCTGGTCCAGGGTCTCCATGGGAGTCTCAAAGAGATCATGGTGCAGGGGCAGGATTGTGGCCCTAGGGGCAAGAATCTGGGGGTTGAGGTGGTTGGGCTGGTGCAGAAGCTTAAGGCAGGCCTGATGGCGAGGTTCAAAAAGCTTCTGCAGCGGGGGGAATATGTTCTAGGAACAATGCTGGACCCCAGGGGCAAGGGCAGTGTGGCACAAAAGTCAGCCCTCTATGGCCTGTGGAAGGATGATTTTGTGGGAAGGGTCCGGAAGGCAGAGCGGACTCTTGACAGTGTGCAGCTGCAGCAGAAGGACGCCCCAGGGGTTGGTGGGAGTGGGAGCAGCCACCCCTCTCAACCAGCAGGGTCAATCCTTGCTCCCAGCCCGAGCAGTAGCAGCAGCACCAGCAGCAGCAGGATTAGGAGTAGCAGCACCCCTACTGCCAGCAGCTCCTACTCTGTACGGCCCACAAAAGGGCAGGGACTGACAGCATGACTAAGGGCAGTGGGGGTGCCCAGGGACAGTTATGAGAGGGAGTATGATNCCTCCTCTGCACGGCCCACAAAAGGGCAGGGACTGAGAGTGTGGCTGAGGGCAGTGGGGGCGGTGGTGCCCAGGGACAGTTATGAGAGGGAGTATGATGGTGCCTCAGCAGCAGTTGATACCTACATGGATGAGTAGCTGTGCATCGATTCCAGCAGCGATCCCTTGGATTACTGGGCCGGCAAGACCAACGTGTGGCTGGTCCTGTGCAAAGGGGCCAGGGGATTATTGTCCTGCCCACCAACCAGTGTCCCCAGGGAGTGGGTGTTCTCTGTGGTGGGGGACATTTGCTCCCCGCACCGCCTGAGACTGGGGGCCAAATTGGTAGAGCAGTTGCTGTTCATTAAGGTGAACCTTACGCTGCTGGGATTCCCTGAGCTGCCTCTGCACAAGGATTGATGGTGCAGTGGCACACGCTATCCCATGCCAGAGGCAGTCTTGAAAAGTGGCTCCTCATCAATAAGTACAGCTGCTGCTGAGCTGCGATGCTGTCCCTCCCTCCCACTGCTTCAGTGGCATCCTAACTAAATGCCCCCCTGCCTCTCTATTTCTCTCTCTCTCTCTCTCTTTCATACTACACGGCCTCGGCTGAGTTAAGTGACTGACTACATGCTGCAGTGTGGCGTTGGGAAACTGTAAGCCTGCAAGCTGGCCTCCGGATAGTGGCTAGAGGACCTCAGCCTGCCTATCTGACTGGTTCTCTCTCTCGTGCTGCACACACAGTCTTTGCGAGCCTCTCTGAGTGCCCTGGCAACTTGGTGCCAAGGTAACAGAATGCCTTCCCTACTGCCTCTCACACCATGCCCACCCGCCTAGTTTGCAAAGCTTCTTGAACCCCGTCTCAGTCTGCCTCAGCTGCCTGCCTTCTGCTCACGCCATGCTGCCTGCCCGCTTGCTTGCCCAGTTTGCAAAGCTTCTTGAACCCCGCCTTAGTCTGCCTGCCTGTCATGCTACACTGCCTGTCTGCCTACCCTGACAACCCTGGGTGATGTGCACCACTGGCCTGGTAATTACGCTGCTGCTGTCTTCAGGTCAATGGGTGCTCTGCCCTGGCCAATCCAAATGTGCCCACGCAATCCTGCTGCTTACCTCTGCTGCTGTATGGGAGCTATTTCCTAGCAAAACCTACTGGCATCCTGCTGTTCCATGGGCTCTGTGCCCGAGCAATCCAATGGGTGCTGCTGCTGCTGCTCCTTCCAACGCTGCCTCTGCTCACTGTGACATGGGCTCTGTGCCCGAGCAATCCAATGGGTGCTGCTGCTGCTGCTCCTTCCAACGCTGCCTCTGCTCACTGTGACATCGGCTCTGTGCCCGAGTAATCCAATGGGTGTTGCTGCTGCTGCTCCTTCCAATGCTGCCTCTGCACAAGTTCTAGTCAGCTGCTAGGCACCAGCTGAGTCTGCAGTTCACAATACATACATACATAATTTTATTGTTCAGCCTCAGCTTTTACAAAAAACAAATACTTATATACATATAACCAATTTAAAACAATATAATAAGGGTTCTCCACACTCCCTGTACAGTACCCCCAGGTCGAAATAAATGGGCTATCCTACCCGATGGGCTATCCAAATCTCAATTTCCCGTACAACCTAATACCACCTTCTTAAAGATGTTAAAAATCAACAAGCATATTTCTAATCCGGAACACAGCCCCACAAAATTTGGCCACAGCCCTAGTTCGATCAGAGTCGATTGGGTTTAGTAGTTCCATAAAAGCACTTTTAGTTGAATCCCCCTCCTCAAGTTGACCCCCCAAGTACCTAAATCTTAGACCAACAAAAGCCTGACAGTGCATGACTATGTGTACGGGGGTATCCACCTCTCCCTGTTGGCACATACAGCAAATGCGCTGGGCCCATGGGGTCTTTGCATAGCTTCCTTCCAGCATAGCCGAGGGGAATACATTGGCCCTCATCCTAAAATATGCTACTCGGCTATTAGCATCCTGCCAGTTGAATAAGTAATATTGGTTGGGTCTCTGGATGTTAAAAAATAGATAGTGAGCATTAAACTGGGGTGCCACCTCCTGTGCCTCTCGTTGGGCATTTTCTGTTTGGGCTGCTTGATCCCACACCTGCCTATTGACTAGTTTTTTACATGTCCCCCAGCCCAGTCTTTCTAGGTCTGAGCAGGCAAACCCCAGCCTGGCAACTTCATGCCTGGCTCCCTGTACCCACCAGCTTCCAGCCCCAGCAGGGGAAGAGCGTCTACTAGGGCATTATTAGGGCAGGGGAAGAGCGTCTTCTTAAGCCAATAATTCAGCCATTGTAAGGTGGCATAAACTCCCAGAGGTGGTACGAATGACTCTGCCCTCAAAATTGCCTGGGGAGTTCCCCGAGGGCCCCCCAAAATTGTCCGCAAAAATACATTCTGCAGGCTCTCCAATTTGGTGATGTATTTCAGGCCCCATACCGGAACTGCATACAGGAGCTGTGTGATTACTTTGGCTGTAAAAAGTTGTAAAGCTGGCAAGACAAGGTGGGCCCCTTTACCGAAATAGAATTTTATAATAGCAGCCGCCACTTGTCTTGCCTGTACCATTGCTGCCTTGTAATGGGTCTTCCAGCTACCACTTGCAGATATTATTACCCCCAGGTATTTAAAGACCTTAACCTGGTCAATCTGGGTCTGATGTATAGCCCACTGATGTTTTTTGTGGGTTCCTATTGGGCCCACCACCAACACCTTGGTTTTGGCAAAATGTATCGACAGCAGTTCCAGGCGACAGTATTCGCCAAAGGCCTCCAACGCCCGCCTCATTCCTACTAGTGTCTGAGAGATTATCACCGTATCATCCGCATAGAGCAGCAATGCTAATTTCCGATCTCCAATTTTTGGGGGATGTGTATTATATTCCTCATAAAGGACACCGCATTATTTATATATAAATTGAAAAGGGCTGGCGCCAGAAGACATCCCTGTCTGACATCTGAGTCTACCAAAACCGGTTCAGAAAGCGCTCCCTGATTGTCGGCCCTGATCCTTAGACGATTCCCTGTGTGTAACTTTACTATAAGAAAAAGAAGCTTGAGTTCCATGTCCAGAGCCTGTAGCTTCAGCCACAGGCGCTCCCTGCAGATAGAATCAAATGCTTTTTCTAAATCAATAAAATACAGGAAAAGTGATTCGCATCTTGCAATGGATTTAGTGATCAGAGCCTCCAGAACAAAAATGTGGTCCACTGTCACTGCTCCTTTGCGGAACCCAATCTGTTCTGGTTCTATTATACCCCTCTCCTCTACCCATTGTTGCAGCTTAACCAACAGGAGCCGGGAATATAGTTTGGCAACAATACTCAATAAGCTTATTGGGCGATAATTGCCCGGCATCATTGGGTCTCCCTTCTCATATATAGGGACCACCGTGCTCAGCAACCAGGCTCTCGGAAATATACCATACTCATTTATATAAGTAAATAGCGGGGCTAAAAGCTCCGCCCAGTACCGTGGCTCCCTTCTCAGGAGTTCAGCTGGCACAAAGTCCTGGCCTGGAGCTTTCCCCATTTTTAGGGATTCAATCAGGGATATCACCTCTTCAACCGAAACCGGTTGCCACTTTGGGAATTTGTCTATTGCAGCAGCCCCCACTGCCGAAGAGGTAATTCCTTTCTTACCATAAAACTAACCATACAAATCCTGCCAAACTTTTAGTGCAGGAGAGTCTCTATAACCCGAGCCTCCCCTCTTTGGGAGAGAGTGCATTATCTCCCAAAATCCTCTCAAGTTCTGATCCCTAGCTGCTTGGATGAGCTTCCCCCAGAGCGCTTCTTAAGCACTTTTCAGCTTGATCCTTAATAGCTGGCAGTACGTTTATCTCTTTTGGGTTAAGGCTAACCTTAAGGAATAGCTTGGAGCGGCCTTCACTTTCCTCGCTATACGCCTAAGTTGGGATCTTATGCTCCGACACTTAGCATCGAACCAGCATGGAATAGAGGTACCCGACACTATACTCCCAGCTGGAACAATCTGGGTATAGACCATCGGCAACAGGAGTTCCATCAAGGCCTCAAATTGCTGGATTGTATCCAGCTCCAATTTTTTGATATAGTTCACAATAAGCATCTTCAAAATTATGGGGAGGTTATTTTCAGGCTGAAACGAGTACTCCAGTAACGTTGCCCAAATGGAGTAAAGTACAGGAGGAGTTCTCTACAGGTGCCCTGCCTTTCACAAAGAAAAGAGAACCCTGCCCGTGGCTCCCAAGTTATCTTGTTTTGGAAGATTCTCTCCTTGAGATCCTTTGATCTGTTTTTGAGAACCTTCCAATCAAGTACTGTGAGGGAGGCAGACCAACTCATCCTGCTCTTCTTCCAGTAACGCTTACGAGTCATAGATAGTAGTCCCGCCATTTACCTGCGCTTGGGTAAATGGACCTCAGGGTGCTGATGGCTCCCATGCATGGGGGCATCATTAAAGTCTCCCCTCGTTCTCTAGAACTCCTCACATATGACATC
>QEPC01012689.1:385975-406295 GCA_003113815.1 Sphenodon punctatus
GGGATCAACTAACTGTATGAGAATATGCCACATTCCAGCCTGAACTTCTGCACAGGGGGATAAAATATGTGAAAGTTAAAACAAAGCTCGAAACAATAACTAAACAAATATAACTTTTATTAATAACACAACAAGTTCACAAACAACAACAATATAAACACTAACACTAAACCAAGCATTTTAAATTAGAAATGAAATTTAACCTATCAACTTTAACCTTAGTCCTTGGGCCTGCCCCCCGGAACTTGGGGGGAAAGGCATCATTGGTGCAGGGGACCTAGGTGCACCTGACGGCATTTCATAGCCGCGTTCCATGGCATATTCTACAGCCCCTGCTATGGCCGCCTGCCAGTTGGAGACCGACTGGCAGAATAGCTCCAGGTCTGCCCTCTCAGTGGAGACATACTTGGAGACATACTCCGAGTATGCCTCCACTTTCTTCTCCCTGACCTCCAGCGCCTGAAACTGTCCCACCAGTCGGTCCTCCATTAGCTTCAGGTGGTGCACGAAGTCCCGGTTGGTCCCCTGCACCTCACCTCTAAAGGCCCTTGCTGCCACAGACTCCACCATAAACTCAGTGGGCTCCACATTCGAGCTGGAGGAGGGGGAAGAACTTCGCACATGGTGCCTCTTCTGTGTTGCCTTTCCCCTCCTCTTCCACGGCTCCACGGACATTCTGCCACCAGCCTCCTGGGCCCGAGCCACCTTGTGGCCATGGGCCTTCTCAAGATGGTGATGGAGCCCAGATGTTGTGCCCTACCTCTGACGCCTTAATTTTTTCTTTCAGATCTAAAGAGCATAAAAACAAATGTAGGGATATAAGAAGTGCCATACTGTGTCAGACCAATGGTCTGTGTGAAGCCCCGACTGTACTATGTCTCCACCAGTGAGTGGGAACCAATCTCTCTCTTGCAGCCATCACGCTTTACCTTGCATATAGCGAACCCATCCTCATTCTCAAAAAATTTCCAGACATTGGACCTGGTCTGTCCAATGCCTGGATTTGCCGGGCTCTGACGTCGACGCCTTTGGGTCCTGCACAGCCCAGCATCAGTGCCGCTGGGGCAGCAGCATCTGATTCCTCTCTGAAACAGTAACACAGACAACACATGTGTGGGTGGGGGTGATTCTCGCTTCTGATCCCCCCCCCACAGTACAGTACCCTCCCCCTCTCTCTGTGTCATACAGAGAGTGCTAGGGGATGCTACATGCCAGCCCTCCCTGGGGTTCGCTGCAAAAGGGTCATGGGATGCAACTGACTGCAACTAGAAAGCCCCTGCCTGGCATGTTAAAATTCCACTCTGATTTTGGGGTTGCCTAGGAAGAGGATAGCAAGTGGGGAGTGGAGACCCTTGCTGGCCTGGCTGCAAAGGGGTCATGGGATGCAACTGACTACAACTAGAAAGTCCCTGCCTGGCACGTTAAAATCCTGCCCTGATTTTGGGGTTGCCTAGGGAAGGGGATGGCAAGTGGGGAGTGGAGACCCTTGCTGGCCTGGCATGTGCATGGGTGGGGGTTCTCTGGCTGCTGCTGCTCACACACTACAGTACCCACCCCCCTCTCTGTGCCTATGGAATTTTAAAAAAAATTACAAACCTGCCAGCACCTCCAGAGGCCAGTTACTCCACTTGCTCCTCCTCTGAGGAGCCGGGCACCACCACTTGAGGAGTAAGGCAGCAGCCGCAGCAACCTCTTCCTCCTCCACACCATCCACAACAAAATTGGCCCCCAGCCGGGCAATCATCACTGCTCGCTTTTTCATTTTTATTTTTTTTGTACACAGTTCTCACACACACACCCACACAGTCCAACACACCACACACACTAACACTCACCAACCACAACAACAGCACACCCAAACACCCAAACCGAACAGACATCCAGCCAAACACACACACACACACCAAGCAGCTCGCACGCACACGAATTTCCGGTTTCCTGTGCGATCACGTGCTCGCGTTAGTTTAACAAACATGGCCGAACCGAACATGGCCGAACCTAACATGACCGAACATGAACGCGGTGATCAGACCGACCAGGCGAACCGAACGTGCTGACCGAACCTAACTGAACCGAATGGCCGAACCCGAACGTCAACCTGTTCGCACATCCCTATCAATTCCTTCCAATAAGCCAACTCAAGCTGGATCTTTGCTCCTTCATGCTCTTTATTATTTGTGCTGTTCAACCCATCGTCAGTGACTCTGGGTATTTTCAGATGTTACGAGATCACAGTGAACCCCTGTCAATACCCACATGGGGTCAAAGCACCCTGAACGTCTGTTAGGTGGCCGCCAGATGTTTGCCATGGTCAATTCCTACATGGGGTCAATTTCAACCACGCTTCCGGGGCTCCCCGCTGGACAATCCCCGAAAGCGTGATCAAAGAGATCCCCATCGGGAACCAACAAAAAGTCACATCTGGTCGGTGACCACGGCCCAGAATCCCTGGCAGGATTCCGAGCCGTGGTGAAATCGGGTGGGCGCCGTGGCCGCATTGGCCGTGGCGCCCGCCTATCTCCCCAGAGGGTGGGCAGCAGGGGAGCGTAAGGGGGCGGGGCGGTGCAGCCGCATGTTGCGCCATGCAGCCCCGCCCCCTCCCTGATTCCCCGCAGGGATCAGTCGGCACGTCTGTTGGCTGTGCCAGAGTGATCCCGGCGGGGAATCTCAGGGTTATTTCTGTGATGGGGCGAAGCCGCCCCGTCACGTCTGAAAACACCCTCTGTCTCTCTGTCTGTCTGTCTATTTCCCAAATACAGTCTCTCCTGCTCCCGATCCAGATGCAGGTTAACTGGGAAGTGAAACCTGGACAGGATTAGGTCCTTCCTAAGTTGTGCCGCTGACCTCCAAGCATTTAATGGAGCAGGATTGGGTCCCAAAGCAGCGTGTGCAGAGACCAGTCCTCAAGTGGGACTCCCCCTGTGAATGAGGGGTGGCTCTTAATCGCATTTGGGGCATGGGAGAAAGGGAATGGCTAGCTTTAACTTGGGAAAGGTTTGCCTCAAATGCCTCCTGCCTTTGATTTACTTAGGTAAATCACATGGAGACAACTGCATTAAATTACTGGAGACAAAATTGCGAGACCTCACCCATGGCCAGGAATGAGAATCTCTCCTCTAGCCAGTGAACTAGCTGTTAATGGGGTCTAGGCTCAATCTGCAGATATTAGAGCAACCCCTTTTCAGAAAAGTAAACTGCCGCTTGAGAGGAGAGACAGAAACTCTCCCCAATGCTGCTTGAGGTGGGGGTGAAGTCCCTTACATTCAATTGAAGACAAGGGGTGAAAACAGACATGACGCTAACCACCCTTGGTGGTTATTTTATGCATGTTGCAGGGCTGTATTGGTGCCCTATGCAGCCCTGAAACATGCATAAATGACCACCAAGGGTGGTTAAAGGGTGGTTAGCGTCATTTCTGTTTTCACCCAAAGTTGCTGTACCTGGATGCAGCATCTTGGGGTGATGCTGCATCCAAGTCCAGCAACTTTGGATCCAGTATATTGGAGTGGGGGAGGGGGTGATGCTGGATCTAGGTACTGCAACTTTGGATCTAGCATTTGGGGGGGGGGGTGTCCTTTCTTGCATGCAAATGGAGACAAAGTTGCAGGACCTTTCTCATGGTCAGGATTCAGATTCTTTCCTCCAGCCAGTACACTAGCTGCTAATGGGGGCTGGGGTCTCTGCAGAGGTAAGAGAAACCCCTCTGCAGAAAAGTAAACTGCTGCTTGAGCCAGCATGCTTCCTCTTCTCCTCTGCCCCCTTGCTGCTATTCCCCCACCATGGGGCACTTTGAAAATGGAGGAGGGAGGGGTGGGTGGATTCTTCCAGCTGGAGAAAGCATCCATCACTGTGACCTCATGCACTGTCATCCTGTCCACTCTCCTACATACCCTCTCCCTCCTGTCCCCCTGTCCCACACTGTCCCTATCTCCCTGTCCCACACACTCTGTTCCACATGCCTCATGCACTGTTCCCCTGCCCCCCTGCCCCACATAGGCTCTCCCTCATCCCACATTGTCTCTGCCCCCCTATTCAATTGGGAAGGATGTATAAGAAACTGCTAGCCAGTGCTCCTTTTTGGCCCCCACTCCCTGCTCACTGCTATTCCTCCACCACAGGGAAGGAGGAAGCAAGGGTGGGTGGATCCTGAAAGTTTGAGAAAGCTGCCAGAACCTTTCCCCTAAAGGGGGTATGTGTTTAAATAAGGGGAGTGACACTGGATCCAGGTCTCGCAACTTTGGATCCAGCACCTTGGGGTAGGGGTGAAATTCCCTGAATTCAACTGAACACAAAGTTACAGGATCTGGATCCAGCATCACACCCTCACCCCAAAATGCTGGATCCAAAGTAGTGCTGGAAATGGTTCCTCAGTTTTCATTGGAAAAAAACCACGACTAATGCATTCTACTTGATTTGTCCGAGTTCTGAATTTCCAAGGAGGGCCTCTGAAAAATAGGAACTCCAAAAACCACAGACGAGTGCATCCAGGTGCAGGAAAGGGGGCCAAAGGGCAGGAAAATGTGAGCCAGAGGCCAGTGCTAGACCTAGAGCTCTTTGAAGGGGTGGTGGGGGTCAGGGGTGAGGTGCTTAGGGGGATCGGAGGGCCTAGCAGGGTGCAGAGCTGGTTACTTACCTTCTGAAGGGATCTAGCTCTAATGCATACCCTCTTTCCGAGTTGGAGGTTTGAAGAAACAAAATACAACTGAACATAACCAGAAAGAACCTATGACTCTTTCTGAGCATGCTTTACCTTTTCAAAGATGGCACTTGCAGTGTCAGCACACCAGTGCCATCTTGGGAAAGCATACCCAGAAAGGGCTATACAGGCCTTTCTGGGCATGCTAAGTTGTGGGTCCCCCCCCCCTTTCAAACTTACAAAACCAGAAAGAGGCCATGCATTGGTGCAAGACCTCTCCGGAAGGTACGTTATCCAGCCCTGCACCTCTACTACACCCCCTGTCTGGCTCAAGGGAGGTCAGGGTGGGGTGTACCTGATGGTTGTTCACTGCTGCTCGCCATCTCTCCTGAGGCAGTTGTACTGGCGCGTGCTCAACCAGTGGTGCTGGGCATGGCTGTGATCCCATGGAAACTGTTAGCACACCATCATATGGGGGCGGGGGTCTGGGTTTCCTGGGATTTTTTCAAGTGGCCATAAGAATAAATTAGAAGAGTGTAAACACTACAAAACTACAGTTAGAGTGAAGATGGAAGCGTTCCATTCCCAATACCCACTTTGCACTTTTAGAAAACAACACCCTCACCCCAGGACAGACTCACCTGCCCAGCCAGGGCAGGAACTGTCCTTTGGATATGGCCCTCATGGTGGAGGATTGGAAACTGCCGTGGGACCCAAGAAGTCTCCCCCACCTGCCCTACAGGAACAGCAGCCCAGCCTACCCGGACTTCCACTGCAGCCCCAGAGTAGAGGTGTGCACCACGGACCCATGTCATTTTTTGTTTTTATTTTTCATTTTTGTTATTTAAATCATTCATTTTCATTTTCATAAATATCAACATTTTGTCTTTTTTTTTTCCTTTCATTTTTGATTTCCATTGGTTTCAATAGAAAACACATTTTTGGCTGTAACTTTTTAATTTTTCATTATGTTTGGGTGAAACTTGGAGAGATTGTACCTCAAACAGAAGGCACTGAAAAAAATAAATTTCAGAAATACTAGATCAAGGAATCCAATTTTATAAGCAGTTGAATTGTGTTATTTTGCAAAAATCTGCTTATACATTCATGGTTGTATCTTTTTTGTCTCGCATCAATGTGGATTTATCTTGGAAAGTTTATGACCCGTCCCAATTTTACTATCTATGCCAAATTTCATAAGGATTGGATAAACAGTCCTGGTGGTACAGGTAATTAAATTATAAATGTATATATGACTTTAATATCTTTGTAATCTAACCACCAGTGTACATGAAATTTGGCAGGGTTATATTTCCCACCTTCAGGATCATCTCAGCCAAATATTCAAAAGATATGATAAAGGGTGCCAATTTTATATGCCTGCACAGCACATGCAGAGAATGAGCCCGTGAAAGGGATTCTCTTACATGTCACTGTGGTATAAGAACTGTTTGTGATGCCAATTGGCCTGCAGAAATGTCAAGCAAATATCCTCATTCTGTGCTGTGACCATCCCAACTTCTCTCCCCCGCTTGTTAATGGGAAGCTGGAAGCATCTGTTTAGGAAAGGGTCAATAGAGATTCTCTTATGTCATCTGTCACAGTGCTGCAGGATGTGATTGTGATGATAATTGACCAGCCTGGATGTGTAAACCATGTATCCTGATTGCTGCAATGCTATCCCCAAAATCCCACTTATGTCCCTTCTATGCCAGGCTGCCTCAGGGCCGCCCCCTATGCCCACCTCGAAGCCACTACCGATTGGTCCTGTAAAGCTGGAAGCATGCAGTAATTGGCCAATGAATGTGTCTGTCAGTCTTTTGGGTTGCTCCCCATTCTCCCTCCTAGATCCTCCCTCCCCCTTCCATGCCAGATGCCTTCCTCTGACTGGCACTGCATGTGCTGCTATTTATCAGAAAATTGGTCTTCAAGAGGACAACTTCAATTGCTTATGCATTTGGGGCCCTTTATAAAATTCTCCTGTAATTTGACATATAAGACAGGGAAGGTGCGGTATACATTCCTGCCAAATGTCTTGTAAACAGAATGGGAAATAAAAATGTTACAGATGGAAATGAAATTTCAAGTTAATGGCTTATAACATCAGGACCCTTTATCCAATCTTTCTGAAAGTTGGCAGGCTTGGCAACCTTGTAGAGCAACATAATATTCCTGTGTTTCATGCAAATTGAACAGAAGATAAAGAAGTTGTATCCAGGAATGTGTATGAAGCATTTCTTAAAATCACAACATTTAATTTGCTTTTAAAATAGGTTCCCTTTATTTAATTATTTCAATTGTTAGTACACATAGTACCATGTGTTGGGGGGTATAATGTCCCAAAGTTTCATCAGAATTTAATAAGAAACAAAAAAGTATAGCTAGAAATATGTTTTTCAGTATTCTCCCATTCTTTCAAAAACAAAAATTTATTTTCATTCCTGTTTTCATTATTATTATTTGTTGGTTTTGTTCTTACAATATTCAAAAAGAAAACTTAAAAAATCATTTTTTTTATCATAATAGCAAAAATGAATTGCACAACCCTGCCCCAGAGTTTCAGCGCATTGGGTTCTTTTTTGCGATCCCCTTTAGCTCCAGGTTCAGCTTGTGCTTCACTGCTTCCCCACCCTTGTCCTATCTCATGTAATTACCTTTCAGCACAATCCATCTACCATCCTTCCCTGCAAACCCCTCCCTCCTCTATACCCACCTTTCTCCCCATTAAGCAGGCAGACCCTTCCCTCTATAATTCTCCTGTTACCACCCAGGTCCCAGGTCTAACACCAGCACCTCTTTTGACCTCCCTAGAGGTTTGTTGTTGTTGTTTTTTGCATAAAGATAGGTACACATGATTAAACAATACATTAACACAACAATAGTGGAAAACTGCAACTGATGCACATAAACCCTATAGCAGGAAGAATTAGAACAGCAATAAGTCAACGTGATAGAAACCATCTACTCAGGGTAGATTTGGAGGTGGGGGGACCTTAACCCTGTGTACCCACCGATGGCTTGTCAATCACCAATCACTCATCCATCCCTTCCAAAGACCAAGGGCATCACAGTGGCTGCCTGGACTGAAGGATGTACAATGGCACAGGTGTGTCATCTGGGATATCCTGGGAATTCCAGGACACTCAAGTCGTATGCCTGGCCATGTCACCCCAAGGCCCATGTACTGATTGCTTCCCAATGATACCACCAGTTGCCATGCCCCCTCCATGCCCCCCCCCCCGGATTGCCCGCACCCTTCACCCATCAGAGAGAGGATACAGGACTCATGCTAATGGTGAACAAGGGTCTTTATTTACCATGGGTTGGTGGGGGGATACATAACAAAAGGGTGGGGGTAAAGTAAACAAACTAGCAGCCCACACGGGCCAAATTGACTGCCACTTAGGGTCTCCCTTTCTTCCTTCCTCATCCCCCTGACCACAGCTTTTCTTAGCCACTTCACAGGGGTTCCCCATGGGGGGTGGGGGAGCATTCTTCTCCTCTGGTGCCTATGGCTCTTTTAGGCAAGCTGGGGCACTGGACATGCTGGTCGATGGGAGGACAGGCCCAGGCACATTGATATCATGGATCATGAAGGGAGTCACAGGGGGGCACAGCATGGGAATGGCGTCGTTGTTGCTGGTCAGCCAGGGTTGGCTGAGGGGGAAACCCAGATAGGGCGAAAGGGATTGGGTGGAGTAGCCATATCTGTCAGCAGGGATGGGCATATGGACCCTGCATCTGGGCGAGGAAGGCAGCACTCACTGCACTTACATGCTGGGTGAGGGAGCACTAGAGCTTGAAGGACTGTAGTATGATGTCCCTTGTCTCCTCTCACTTTACTCAGCTCCATGCAGTGGTCCACAGCTCTGCCATGAGGCAGTCCCAGTGCCTGTCCTGCTGGCAGTCCATGTAGGCATCTGTAGCAAGGGTCCTGAAATTTTCTCTGTTCTGCTCCAGGGTCCTCGTCTTCTGCTTGACCATGCCCTCAGTGGCATCCCCTTATTCGCTGACACATGATTTCCTCCATCAGCTTCCTGGCAAGTTTCTCCCTGTACTGCCTGTTCCATGCCTGCTACTCCTGGTTCCTCTGAGCACTCCCAGATGGCTGGGGCTATGGTCCTAGTGGTGGCAAACTTGCAGAAGGAGATGGGGAGGCAGCATTTTACGTGATACTGCCACACTTCAGGAACTGTGCCTCAGTGTGTAGTAGCCAGTGCCCTGGTGCCCCTGATGCCGTGTGGTAGCCAGTGCCCTGGTGTCCACTGGTGCCCCCACCCTCCAGCCACCAAAGGTCTCACTGCCAGCCTGCCCAAGCCCCCTCACGGTACCCTCCCACATGGTGGCCACACTCATCACTCCCACACGGAGTCAGTGTGTCCTTGCATCATTCCAGAGGGTTTCCATTGCTTTCCTGTGCACCTGTGCACATGGTATACAGAGACTATAATGGATTTGCATAGTGCTCTGTGACTGCTTCACCCTTCCATTCCTGACACCTCTGTACACCCTGCCCCTGACATTGAAAGGGCTACTCATCACCACCCTCTTATTCATCATCACTGTTCCTTGAACCCTCTATCTCCCTTGGTTCTGGAAGGGAGGCTTTTGGGACTCTGACTTGGGGGAAGGCAGGTGGAGGGTGAAGGTGTTGCTCTGATTATCCTCATCTCTTCTTCCATCTCCACCACCCCCTCCACCCTAGCCAGTGGTTTGGTCAGCAACAGGGATTCTTGGAAGGGGCTGGGGCAGATGCATTGGGATTAGTTGAGGCAGGCAGGGTTAATGTGAGTTGGTCTCCTACCTGGTCCTGGCCTTGGGCAACTGTGCTCTCATGTAGCTGGGAACCCACAGTCACTCCATCAATTTGGAGCAACCTGTTCCAGTAGGTCATACTATGGGTCTGTTTGCCTTCCACAGTTATACCTGTGGTTGCCATTGCAGATCTCTTTGTAGAGCTGAAATGAAAAATTTCTAGAAGTACTGTTTCTGATGGAAATAGCTTCATTATCATGAGGAAGAAATCTACCAGCATTTTAGACATTTTTTCATGGTGTCCATTTCCCCCTGCTATTTCAGAAATTTCCTATAATTTCTGGTATTTACCAGTATTGTCAATTTTTTTCCATGGTAATTTTTGGTATTATCAGTAATGCTGGAAATTACTGGAAACTACTGGAAATTACCAAAATGGAGGAAAATATCAAAAAATCATGGAAAATGTCAGTAGACTTCCTCGTTGCTCCTGAAAGGTCAGTATTTCCTGACAGATTGAGAGCATCTGATCTTACTTCAGGACTAGTATTCATGGTACAAGTCCTTTGTCCACTGCTGGAATTAGGTCACAGACCTGTTGTAACCCATCTGTGCCATTCATTTTGAAATACTCTGGAATATCACCACATTCATGTGGGTTTTCTTGAGCTGACTCTGGACCTTTTCATTCCTACAAAGGGCTATGAGTGCCTTGATCTCTTCCTCAGACCAAGGTAGTCCCTTATGTTTTCTTGTTGTGGGGGACTATCTTTCTGTGTGCAGATGGGGCCCAAAATGTTGCTGCAGTGCTTGGGGTGCGGGTTAGGGCTGATACTCACTTCTGAGATTCTTGCTTTTCTTGACAGGAATCAGGGTTCTTGGCTCATTCCTGAAAACCAAGAACAAGCCAAGGATTGCCAAGACACTTGCTGAGAAAAGCCCTCTCCCTGGACCCATTTTTTAAAAAAACCCTCTACTCACTTGGCTGCCTCTTGCTGAGTCTGGGGTTCCTCCTGGACTCCACACCACCCTCTCTGCTTCTCTGCAGGGACATGTGAGGAAGCAAATTTGCTGAGGTGGCAACCGCCTCACAGTGAAAATAAATAAATAAATAAATAAATAAATAAATAAATAAACAAACTGAATGTCCACCGGGGCTGTTCTGAGCCAGTGCAGTCCTTTCCAAAAATGGTGCCAGCAGCATCAGTGACATTTTGGAAAAGGGAAGCCAGTCTGAGCATGCATGGTCAGCACCAGATTGTGCACAGAATGGCTGCCCTTTTCCAAAACAGTGCTGGCGCTTCTAGTGCCATTTTAGAAAAGAGTCTCACATGCACAGAACAGCCATGGTGCTCATTTTGCACATGTGCAGACTGCTTTTGATTGGAAGTTACTGATATCTTGTTCAGATCTTGGTAACATTTCTCAATTCTTGTGAGAATCTTGTGAGAATTGGGAAAGGCTTTTGATTCAGCCCTAGTGCTGGTACTTGCCTATGGAAACAGTACAAGAGGGATGCCCGTTAGTGGCCTCCCCTTGCCTCCCGAACCTGCCCCCACTCCAGGGGCCATGACCCTACCTGACTGGACTGGATCCTTTCCACCATTGCCCATGGGCCCTGCTTCTGCTCCTTGGCCATCCCCTGGGACATCCTCAGATGTTGCCCTCCCTTCTCCTTGCAGGGTTCAGGTGTTTGGATAACTCATGTTTGGATTAAAAGCTTGTTCCATTAAGGTCAGGAGTGTGTGTGGGGGGGGGGGGGGGGAAGATGGCTGTGTTCACTCAGGGAACTGCTCTGACCATTTTGTCCTCCAGCATCTATGATCCCGGCAGGACCGTGTTTGTTTGGGGCTTGTGGGCCCATTTAGACAGAATGGTTTTCCATGCTATCTCCTTTGTCAAGGTGTGCTCTGGGATGTTCTGGAGTACTGCCTGGTGAACTTCTCTAGGGCAGCCACCTCCTGCTCTGGTTTGCACACCTGACAGTCACTCTTCAGATGGACAGGTCAACCTGAGGGTAAAGTGAGCTGGTGAGGGCAAAAGTGGAGCTGCTGTCCATCTGTTTGTACCCATTATGGTGCTAGTCCAATTGAAGTGATTGAGGCTTGTGCTGGCCCAGTGCTTGGAGCATTAGACCTCTCAGATAGTAAGAAACAGTCCCCACTTTGAAGAGTTTACAGTGTGTTTTCACATTGAGGTATTAGCCTTGGCCCTAATAGAATACAAGAGCATATTACAGGGGAAGTGGAAATTTTGTTCTTCCTCTGAATCATCACACCACTCTTAGAGGCTGGATGGATCAATGGTATGGCAAATGCTTATGTCCCTATATAAACAAGTAAAAAGCTGTTGTAGACATAATTTAAGGGTTTAGCTGTGGTCAAACAATAATTTCCAGATCAATAAGCCTAATGTAATATTTATGCAGGCTCCCTGCTTTAATTATGTTGAGACTGTAAAACTAATTTGATATTATTCCTGCCGTTGGTGTTCAGAGGTGGGCAGTTAGAGAATGCATGTCCCTTTCAATCACAGCTTTCAAAAACAAACCTCGGTTTAATGGGGAACAAAACAGGGCTTGGGATATATAGAGTATGGCGTGGGATTCTGAATCATTAAGCAAAACTGGCTTATTTCAAATCACTACTAGGAGTGATTTTGCTGCAGCATTTTTGTTGTAAATCTATTCTGTTTCCATCTGGCATTCACCTTTTGTCTTTTTCCTGTGGAAGTAGCATAGCTAAATAACGTTTCTCTTCCTTTCTGATCCGATATGCATCTCTCTCTCTCATTGGCATTAATAGAGGGTGAAAGTCACTCCTATGAATGGGTGATGGATATCAGCTAAGAAATTTCTCTGAGTAAGCCTTGAAGTGGCTTTGACCAGTAGTGCTGAAATGAAAAAGTGGTTCCTAAACCAATGGTAATTGTCATTGTTTCAGGAACCTTGTTGAATGTTTGTGAGAATTTTCATATTTGTGAACCTTTTCACCCATTCACCACTTTAGGAATTTCTGCCAGCAAATTTCCAATGATGAATTTCTATCACTTTCATCATTCAAAAATAACAAGATCCAAACATGATAATAAATTCAAAACAAAAGGGAAAAATGACTAAGTGCACAATACTAGGATCAGGAACTAGGGGAGACCATGGTTCTAGGCCGCTTTTAGACAAGTGGATCACCGTTGCGTGACCCGCTTGCACGATATTTCAAAATCCTGCGATGTGGGATTACATGAGACGCCCGGCAGGGATCAAGTGCATGAAGGGCGGTCGCGCATTCTTTGCCGACTGTGAATTAAATACCTCAATTGTGAGGTATTTAATTCCATCACAACAAGGGCTATCCTAGATGCATAAGATACCATTGACACAAGGGGGGAAAGGTAAAAAAAAGTGGCTAGCAGATAGCTAGGGAGGGGAGGAAGAAACTTCCTTGATACAAAGGAGGCACCAGGTGTGACTCAAGTGCCACAAAGTGACACCTGGATTCTAGGGTGTCAGTTTCCAGGGTGCTTACAGCCTTTCTTGTCTTGGGGAATGTTGCTGCCATGAGTCATGATCACTGGTGCTTTGTTAACAGGAAGAATGCCCTTTTCCTTAATGGATCCATGATTTACTCTGAGCATCCTCCCTTCAACCCTTCTCCCAATTTCAAGCTGATGTCCCACATGAGTGACCTACTTTTGCCAAGTTCCATGGCAGCTGGGCCCCATTCTGGTTCTGCCTTTTACAACCCCCCTCCCCCCTTTGCTCATGTATCTCGTATCCTTTCGAGCCCCCTTTCCCATGTCTGCTGGACTTTGGTCTGGGGGCTGTCCTTCCAAACCCAAGTTCATTGTCTCTCCCTCTATTCCCCTTGCTAAGTCTCTCCCCCAGCTCCTGTCTCCCAGATTGTAAGCCCTAGGGGCAGGGACCATGTCTGTTTTATTAGTTTGTAAAGTGCCAGGTACACTGCTGGTGCTATATAAATGTTTGTTAATAATAATAATAATAATAATAATAATTGGCCCTTGATCACACAGCATGGGGGGCTGTATCCATTTTGGGGAACGTCTGGATCACACTTATCAACATGGCCCACATCAGGGCACCAAACAAACATGCCGGAGATCTGTGGTCTGTTTAGGCAGCCCTTAGCCCAGGCTGTGACCTTGGAGATTTTCAAAAGATGCAGCCTGGGCTAGCCGCCTACCTGCCCCACCCCAGGCTAACATCTGGTAGCACCAAAACAGATGTGCCGATGAATCCCAGGCTAAAGTGAGCCACCACCACATGAGGTTTTACCAATTCTCTCTCAGCCTGAGCTCCCCATCAATAAAATGGGAATAATAATGATCTACCTCTTACAATTGTTGTGAGGGTGAGCTAGATAAAGATCGTAAAACAGTTTACCATCCACACACATTTTAGCCTTCTTCCTCCCCACAGAGCAGTCTGGAGTTTTCTCTGATGCTCCATGGGTGGGGGGTGGATGGGTCATGGGAGTGTGCACCTCCCCACACCACCTTCAGATAGGCATTTCAATGTGCATGGGATGAATGGACCTGTGTGGTTGCATCTCATTTAAAAATGGTCATTATAGATAGTGTTAAGTGCGATGATGGTGCTTTAAGATAAATTTCCTGATGGGTTTGTTATGAGTCTTTGTTAATAAGCTAAAGTTTAAGATGGCTTGTGTGGAAGGTGCTCACGAAAGGTATTATTGTTTCCCTGATGAAACCCCCTCTTTGAGCTGCAATGCATTACAAACATAGGGTGATTTCAGAAGTTACATTTTCGGCATTCACCACAGTCAACCACAGACAAACACTGGCAGTGGTGAAAGAGCTGTGCGTGTCTGTTGGCCCGCATCCAGATGTTCACCACAGTCAATTAGCAGACACCTGGTTTAAAACAAATTACCCACCCACTATACATGTTGCAGGGCTGCAGTGTTGCACTATGGGTGCCTGAGCCACCCTCTCCACAAACTCTCTTGTCAGAGATTGCTTGCGTCCTTCTGCCCTGCCTTAGATGATTCTTAACATGGCTGTAAGTTGACATTGCAAAGTATACCTTTGGTAGGTTTCCATAAACATTTAGGTAAATTTCTAACGGTTGTATAGTGGGTGGAGAGTGTCTTGTGTGAGAATGCCCAGCGAGTGCACTTGTAAAAAAAAAATGTGAGACTTTTCAGGACTACATGGGTTACCATAAATGTAAGATCCATCATAAAAATGTTCAAGTCTGTTGTATGCAATCTATATAGCATATATCTTAATTATAATACACAATCTTAATATGTAATACATTAATAAAATATATATTATAAATAATAATGTATAGGCCATCTGTATTTCATAATCATGTTCAGATTACAGGGTTTCACTATATATGATTTGTATTTTAAAATTTTACTTGTGTAGTCTAGCATTTAGTACCATACATTTTAAGTAAGTTGATAATACAAGCACCAAAAACAGCTTTGGAAGGTGTGTTTTAGACAAGCGCCTCCCCCACCCAGCATGCATGTTGCAGGGCCACACTGGTGCTCTACGTAACCCTGTAACATGCAGGATGGGTGGGTAAGCGCTTGTCTTAAAAAAAAAAAAACACACACACACACACACACAATCATTTGGTGAAGACAGATATAAACTATTTTCAACTCCAGCAGAATTGCCTCCGCCCCTCCTCCCCCCCCGGCCGCGGTGGTAGGAAATGTCCATGGGCCGTGGTGATGGCACACAGCATCGCTGCTAGGCAACCCACAACAATTGGCACATGGAGGGATATTTAAAGGGCAGGCAGCAGTAGGGGAACATGGCAGAGCAGTCGATGGAGAGGAGGGTGGAGGAAACTGAGCAGAGGATGGAGGTAGAGGGCAAGGAGGAGCAGCAGAACCAGCAGCAGGAGGGGGAACCAGGACAAGCAGGGGACACCCAGCAGCACATGGGGCCACCCCAGAAGAAGGTAGGGGGTGCAGCCGGGAGCGGGTGGGTCAGAGCCAGGGAGAGGAAGGGCATGGGAGGAAGGGATGGAGGGAGGGACCACAGCCTCCAGGAGCCTACCGAACAGCCCCATCATTCCCCCAAACAGACCAGCAAGAGGGCACGCACCCCAGAGGAAGCTGAGGCTGGAGGGAGCCAGGGCCAGTCGGTAGCGGCTGCAGAGGAGGAAGAGGCAGAGGAAGGGCTGGCACCCAGGTGGCGGTACCGAAGGGGGGATCAGTGGGGGCTCCAGGAGACCTATGACCTCATTGCCATCTGGGCGACACCTGAGATGCAGAATGAGATGGCAGTCAATGCCAGGAATGAACAGGTGTTCGCCCAAATAGCCACGGAGATGGGGGAGGCCGGATATGACAGAATACCCACAGAGTGCTGGACAAAAATAAAGGAAATGAAAATGGGGTTCAAAAACATAGTGAACAACAACCAGCGCTCTGGGTGGGCGACACGTGCCTCCCCCACATGGACGCACTGAGCCGGGTGCTGCACCACAAGGGTTCCATAGTGGCCCGGAGTCTGGTATGAGGCGGAACCTGGGAGGAGAGGCCCGTGGAGGAGGATCCCCCCCTTGCAGATGGAGATCCCCGAGCAAGCCCCGGCACAGGGCACCGACACCACGGAGGAGATACCAGGGACCTCTGGCACACGTGGCCGACGCACCCCCAGCCCTACCTCCAGTGAGGGCACACACACCCCAGCAGACTCCGAGGAGGTGCAGGGGGTGGAGGAGACTGTCACCCTGACCCTCACCGACTGCCGACCCAGAGACCAGGCAGACATCAGCCCCAGCGATCGCCCAACCTTGGAGGGAACAGACACCAAGGGAGGAGGTAAGGGCAGGGCAGGGCACATGCACGGACCCCAATGGGAGGGGGGCCAAGGCAGTGGAAGGGGATGGCAGCCATCCATCACCCACACACCCAAAGGCAGGGATGGGGCACAGGCAGAAGGAGCGGCACAGGAGGCGGGTGGTGCCCATGCTGGGGGGAAGGGGTGCGCAGAGCACGGAGATGGGAGGGGGGACTGGGAAACCTCACCCCACATGATTAACTGATTCCTATATCACTCCACAGAACCACACCAAGCACGGGAGGGCCATGGCCAGAGGCCACCAGTTCCGCCAGCCCAGAGGATGCGGGAGCACTGAGCGCGGGCACACAGGTGGAGGGAAGACCTCATGCAGGAGCTCAGGGAAACCAGCACATGCCAGATGGAGGAGATGCTGGCGGCTGTAAACCAGCTGGAGGAGGGGACAACGAGGACACTGCAACAGGTGGTGGGGAGGGACTGGGCGCTGGTGGCGAAGATGAGGAAGGACTGGTGGCTGCTGAGGTGGAACATGAACCGATAGCAGGTGGCACTCCAGGCCCACTCAGACCGGCAGAACTTCCGGGCCGTGGATCACAGACGGAAGCTGGACCGCTCGCTCGAGCGGGGCACATCCCTCTTCCTGCAGGCAGGGGCCCTGAGTGCCTTCATCATGGCAGTAGCCCCGCTGGGTGCCATGTCAGCACGCGGACATGTGCCTCCTCCACTCCCACCAGCGTCACCACAGGCCCTTCCTGGGCCACCACCCCTGCCACCTCAACAGCATCAGGGAACGCGGATCCGGGGACCCGTTCCCCCATATCTGCGATGCCAGCAGCCGGTCCGCCAAGCCCTGATACATCAGAAGGCAGTTTGTGGGGGAAGGGAGGGGCAGGGACACCTCAGGGGCATTGCACAGGGTGTAGGGGCAGGCCTCCTGGCCCAGGAAGCTAACAGCACCTTTTCTTCCACCTCGGATGAGGGGGGGGTCAGTAGCCTCAGTCATCCCAGTTGCCCGGGGAAGGGGTCGGCCAAGGGGCACCAGGGGAAGGGGGTGGGGCAGGGCAGCATAGGGGATGGAGAAGGGAGGGGGCACCCAGCACCACTGAGGGGGTGGGAGGGGGGATGGGCACAAGGGCACACGGGTGTACCGGGGTAATGGGCGGGAATGGGGGAGCACAATAAATTGTTGGTGGCACACCTAAATCTGTCCGAGTGCTTTATTTCATGTAGGTACAGGGATACAGCAGCAGTGGTGTGGCTGCGGTCGTGGTGCAGGTCCGGTTGGGAGGGTCCAGGCGACAGGGGGCTCAGGGATGGGCCAGGCGCTCAACATGATGAGCCAGCACTGCCCTTATGTGCTTGGCATAGTGGTACTTGTGGGTGTTGGGCACGTCAGCATACAGCGGTACCGGCTCAGGCAGGCGGCGTGAGGTGGGGGGTTCTCCAGAGCGGTCTCGTCGAACTCGCATATGTTGTGGAAGACACAGCAGGCTCCAATGACAATGGAGGAGGTCTCGGCCAGCTAGACATCACCAATGCTACCTGAGGGCACCGAAGGACCTCTTTACCATGGTGCAAGCTGTGCTGAGGTGGGTGTTGTTCCGCTGCTGAGCAGGGCTGATGGGCACTGGGAATGCCTTCATCAGCCATCGCTTCAGGGGATATGCCGGGTCACCAATGATGCATGGGGGCATCATCACGCCCTCTATCCAGGTCATTCGCATGTCTGCAAAGTCCCCCCTGTACATGCGGGCAAACAGTGGGGGAGATGGTAAGGATGCGTGCATCATGGCTGCAGCCCGAGTGCCCGGTGAATATGTCCGTGAAGTACCCCCGATGGTTCACCAGGCCCTGGAGCTGTAACGAGTGGTACCCATGCCGGTTTATGTACTCGGCCACATCGTCGTGTGGGGGCCGCCGGATCGCTATATGGGTGCCATCGATAACCCCCGGAAATTGGGGAAGTCCAGGTCTTGGAAACCCGCCATAATGGTGTCGTGATCAACCAGCTGGATCACACGCTCCATGAGCACCTCCTCCACAGCCTCACAGAAGTCCTGCATCAGGCACGCCACAGTTGTGAGCCTCACCCCAAAGTGCTGGGCAATGGACCAGCAGGAATCCGGGGTGACCAAGGCCCACACAGCGATGGTGACCCGCTGTGGCATGGGAATGGGGTCCCTCATCTCAGTCCCCAGGGGCTCGAGCCACTCCCACAGCCGCTCTGCCAGGCGCATGAGGGTGCGCCTGTCCATTTGGAAGTGTCGAACCCAGGTGACATCGTCCCACCATGTCAGCACCCTCTGCCACCACTGATGAGCCCTCGGTATGGCCCATGTGCACCTCTGGATGAGAATGGCAAGCTGCAGCGCCAGGTACCTTGCAGCCCTCTCCCATGCGCTCCTGGACAGCAGACCCCTGCTGCCGGCTGTTAGGTGGTTGGCTCATAGCAGCAGCCTGCTGTAGGCCAGTCCGAGCCACCGTGCCGTCCACAGAGCTAGGAGCCGTCTGGCCCTGCTAGCTGCGTGACAGGTGCGCACCCCCACCCTGGCCATGTACCACTGCTCCGCGTGCATCCCGTCCAGCTCCTCTGTGATGAGCCTCAGCAGTGCCACGTGCTCCTGGACCCACTCTGAAAGCACCTGTAGCATGGCTATGCGAACTCCCAGCTGGGCGCGATACATTCCTGCAGGCGTGGCAGCTCAGTTGGAAAGGGTTGCGGCTGGGGAACAGTGCGCTCACTTCTGCCCCTGAACACGTACCTGTGCCACATATGTGCATGCTTCCCCTCCTCCATGGGCCTATGGATGAGCACTGGTGGCCGCACACACCCTGTCCATTGGGCTATCAACCCGGGAGCACCATCTCCTGCATGGGGTGTCAGCCGGGGTTGGTGGTGATGGGGGGTGTGTGTCCTGGGGCTCCGCTGTGCTCCCTCCGGTGCTGGCTTTGCCCCTCATAGGGGGTACTCTGTGTGGCCCCCAGTCCGCTGCTTTGCCCTGTGCATGTGCATGCTGTCATTTCTATCTCCTCTTGTAGGTGTGTATGCATGGGGCTGTCTGGCCTTGCATGCCAGCAGCTGAGCGCTGCCCATTACCTTTGCATCCCTCCACAGTGGCCCCATTGTTTCCATCGTGCCATTATCTGTAAGCCTTGGCAGCCTCTGTCTTCCTGTCCGGCCCCCCAACCATGCATCCCATGCTGCCCCCACGGCTGCTGCAGCTCAGACCCTCTGAGAGCTGTACCATGTCAGCTGCTTCTCAGCCCGAGGTCCCACTCAGAGGCTCCGGGGGATCTGTCCATGTCTGGACCACCCGGAAGAGCATGGCCCTTTGTGATGTGTGGTGTTCACCCATCATTCAGTGCTACCTGTGCTCCTTGCCCACCTGCCCGGATGCCTGTTGGTGCCTAAGCTTTGGTATGCTGCGCTTTGGCTATGTCACGATTGCTGGTGACTGCTGCATGCACTGTGAGGAGCTGGGGCTCACCCCCTTCCCTGGGGGGTGCATACCGGACATTATTATTATTATTATTATTATTATTATTATTATTATTAGACATTTATAAAGTGCCAGTTGCATGACCTGGTGCTGTACAGAACATAGAATTAGACGCGGTCCCTGCCTGTGACTTACAATCTAAGAGACAAAAACAAAGGGGGGGGGGGAGGCAATGTCCCGACAGATCTTGTCAATCTTTGAGGTGAAGAACGATGCAAGATCCTGAGCAGCAAGGGAAGACGGCAGAGGAGGGCAGGGGGGTTTAAGAAGGGAGTCGAAAGTAGAGAAAAGGCGGCAAGGGTCACGGGAGAGAGATTCGATCCTAGAGGCATAATAGCATTGCCTAGCTAGGGAGATAGCTGAGGAGAGGGAGGAGAGGGAGAATTTGTAGTGGAGGAAGTCAGGGAGGGAGCGGGATTTGCACCAGAGGTGTTCGGCAGCCCAGGTGCAAGAGCGGAGGTAGCAGATGGTAGGGGTAAGCCAGGGGCGGGGGTTGAGGGGGCGGACGGGGCGAGAAGAGGGGGGGGCAAGAGAGTCAAGGGTCGAGGAGAGAGAAGCGTTGAAAGCAGAGACAGCAGAGTCAGGGGAGGAGGAGGCGAAAACGGGGGGGAGAAGGGGGGAA
>QEPC01012689.1:407976-420924 GCA_003113815.1 Sphenodon punctatus
CCCTCCCAGGGGGGTGGAGCCCCTGTCTCTCACCTGGATTGGAGGAGGAGGAGGCGGTCAGGGGATCTGTGCTGTTGTGGGGGGGGCAGGGCTCTCCCAAGGATGGCTGGATGCCTGCCAGCGTGAGCTTGTCTGAGCAGGGCTGGGGCGGGTGCACCCTCTTGGCTGTGGCTGATTGCTTCCCTCCCAGGGGGGTGGAGCCCCTGTCTCTCACCTGGATTGGAGGAGGAGGAGGTGGTCAGGGGATCTGTGCTGTTGCAGGGGGGGGCAGGGCTCGCCCAAGGCTGGCTGGCTGCCTGCCTGCCTGAGCTTGTCTGAGCTTGTCTGAGCAGGGCTGGGGCGGGAGCACGCTCTTGGATGTGGCTGATTGCTTCCCTCCCAGGGGAGTGGAGCCCCTGTCTCTCACCTGGATTGGAGGAGGAGGAGGCGGTCAGGGGATCTGTGCTGTTGCGGGGGGGGGCAGGGCTCGTCCAAGGATGGCTGCCTGCCTGCCTGCCTGAGCTTGTCTGAGCAGGGCTGGGGCAGGCGCACCCTCTTGGCTGTGGCTGATTCCTTCCCTCACAGGGGGGTGGATCCCCTGTCTCTCACCTGGATTGGAGGAGGAGGAGGCGGTCAGGGGATCTGTGCTGTTGCAGGGGGGGGGGCAAGGCTCGCCCAAGGATGGCTGGCTGGCTGCCTGCCTGAGCTTGTCTGATGGGGGACCTTGCATCATGGAGTACCGCTGAGATGGCCTCCGCTCTGTGTGTGTGTGCCTTCCTGGGATATGTGACCTCACTGTGTGAGGGAGGCCCTGCCCTGGTTGTGTCTTACTTCATCAGCGTGCAGGGTGCCCGTGGGTATCCACGCTCCTGCGGGGCTGCCTACTACCATCTGCTGGAGCTCTCACACCTGCCCTGGCCCCCTGCGGATGATTATGGTTTGCCTCCTCCCTCTGGGACAGAACTGGTGACCCTGTCGGAGGTGTGCAGCCACTCTGATGTACAAATAGGGATGGGCTCTATGGATACCTTTGAGGCCTTCTACCTGATCTGCTTCCACATGACCAGCTGAGGCTTCTGCCGGGGACTGTGGCAATGGCCCCGCTATGTGCACCTGCTGTCGTTACTGCCCCCTCCACCCTGTGGAAGCCCCTGCAGCTGGGTGTAGGGCGCACCGGACCCATTTGAAATCCGGCTGCCTCCTCAGCACCTTCCTTCCGCCTGTGGCCTGGGTGCTTACACCAATGCCTTCTGCCTCCTTGGGACTGTTGGACCCCCTGTGACCCCCCTCCACCCGCCTGCCTGTCGCACTCTTGCCTGGGACCTGCGGCCGTCACCCCAGAACCCTCCATATTGCCTCCTGCGGACGTGTCACTGACAGCTTTCAGTCTCCGTAAGTTGCCTTCCCCACCCCTGCACCCCGCTCTCCTGCACCTGGCCTGGGGTCCCTGTTCCATGGGATCGGGGATGCTCCCCTGCCTTGGTGGCCCTCGATGGTGGTCTGGCTTTCTACCGGCCCCCTGGCTGCCTTGGAGAGTGTGTCTTGGGGGGCCCCTTGCCTTTCCTCCCCTGTGAATCTCTTCCTGTGCCTTCATCCAGTGCCCCCCTTCGCGCACTGGGTGTGCTTCTCCATCGGACCCTGGCTCCATGGTGGGCCGTTGTGTGGGTTCCCCCCCTCCTGGAATGGGCCCTGTGCCCTCTTGCTGCTACCCCTTCTCCAACGCCCTGGCTCTATGCGCTCCCGCACTGTATGCCCCTGCGCCTGGCCGGTGCCGCTTGTGTCCTCAATAAATGCCTTTTGTGCTTCACTGTATCTTGTGCTGCCTCCTGTCTTCTTGGGCTGCTGGTTCCCCCTTCCCCTTGCCCGCTGGGCTCCTGCCTCCTCCCCCTCCTGGTGGGCTGGATGTGCCAGTCCCTCCACACACCCCTCCTCCTGTGTGTCCAACCGGACGGGGGGTTCCCTGTCCCCCCCGGTGTGTGCCTCCCTCTGCCCCCATGCTCTGCTCCCCTTTGTTGTGTGGGTGTGCTGCTTCATTTGTGTATGTGCACTTCTTGTTTTGAAATGCGTGCGCCTTCCGTGCGGCCGCTGCTTGGTCGTGCTGCTGCTCCTTCCACCTTCTCCCTTCATGTTTCCCTTCCCTGGGTGGGGTCCTCCGCCATTTGTGGCTTTGTTTGCCCTTGGACAGCCATGTTTGCGTCCTCGTGACCACGGTGCCTTGTGGGGCTCCCACCGCAGTTCTCACCACCGCGTCACATCTGTTGGGTTCCCCCAGCCCATGTTCTCTCCAGTTGGCCCCGGCCAGTGGTGCTGCCCCTGTCACGTCTGTTGGGACAGCACGTCTCCCCATGGCCCGCGGTGAAGCCATTCATACTGGGGTGGGATTCACTGGGGTGGATTTAAATGTGTAATGTCTGAAATCCCCCATAGGGTGATTTCAGACGTTACGAGTCTGAAATTCACCCCACCTGAATCACAGTCAAACACGGGCCATGTTTGACTGTGGTGAACGTCTTTTGGCTCACCGCCAGATGTGCACCACAGTCAAACGTGACCCGTGTTTGCATTCACCACGCTTCTGGACCTCCGGACACGAGGAGGTCGAGTAGTGTGGTGAAAGGCCACCACGGCTGTGGTGAATGGAAAGTAACTTCTTATTACTTACCGTTCACTGTGGTCAATGGATTTCACACCTGCCTGTGGTTGCGGCATCTGGAGGGTGGAGGGCCACCAGGGAACGCAGGGGGCGTAGCCTTGCGGCAGCACGCTGCACCATCAGCCCCATGCCCTCCAGGGGGTGTGCCGCTTTAGATGTGACGGGCGGCTGGTTTCACCACGGGCAGTGGTTTGGAGGTCCCCACAGCCGGGGCAATGAGGTGCACATCTGTTGGTGCACCCCTTCACCCCTGGCCGTGGTCCGAACCACCCCACGGCCCATGGTGAAAGCAGCCGTCCGTCACATCTGAAATCACCCATAGTGTGCACAAGGCTGTCTTTCTTGTGCTCTGTCTTAGAATGAAATTTGCTATAGGGTTCAGTGCTATTGGAATTTGCTACCCGTGCCCTAAAATACAGTGTTGTTAGTGCTCCATTGCTTCCTCAAACCCTTATGGAGTTGGGATTTTATGGCCCCTGTACAACCTTATATTACTCTTCCCTCAATCTGTCTGAGGCTAGAATGAGACTAAGGGTTACTAATTGCTTTCATCTGGTAAACTTCTCTGCTCCTTCCTTTGTTTTGAAATGCTAACCACCACCCCACCTAGACAATTCCACCACAACCATCACCCTAATGTTAATGATTTTGCACAGGCTACAGTTACATTTCCTAACAGATTGCATTTGTAATACCAGCATCCTCCCTAGTACTTTTAGGGTGTGCACTTCGTTTTCATTATATTGATAAAGATAATAAAATTCTTCATTTTCATTATTGTTATTGCAATAACGATAGCGAAGGTAAATAATAATGAAATCAAAAACAACTTTCATTTTTTGTTATTCATTTCGTTATTGCATGGCAGTTGTTTTGGAAGAAAAATGTGCAGAGGGGAGGAGGGGGCAGACATCTTGGAGCCATTTGGGAGGGAAACAGTGTTGAACTCTTGAACTGGGCCTGTGATGGGAGGGGAAGGACCTGATGGATGTAATGGCTGGCTAATGAGCAGCTCAAGCAGGTCCCAGGCAATTAAATGGCACCCAGTGATTCCTCAATGCCTCCCGCATCTCAGAACCAATCATAGGGGCTCTAGGGAGGACACTGCAGCCCTTCATATTGCAGGGCCAGACTGTTTGATGCTTGTTCTGTGTTAGTTCTTGCTGGTTCCGGCTGCATTTACAGAATTCTGGTGCTTGCACTAAAAATCTTCCCCAGCCCTACCTTACCTTTCCTTATACCCTTTATTTACGTTTCCCCTTCCCCTGTCTGTCTCCCCCTGTACATATTAGAGAGAGACAGAGATAGATTTAGACAGACAGACAGACAGACAGACAGAGTCACTGATGATGGACTGAACACATAGCAGATAGAAGTTTATTGATATAGAAACTTAGATAGGAACATATTGCATATAGTATAGGTTATTAGGTGTCGGTTAGATGTACATATTAGTAATTTTTCATATTGCCATTATGCACTTATTACTGTATTATAATGAGAAATGGGGAAGGAGATCTGAGAAGTCTGGGGCAGGTGTCTGCTGGCACTTCTGCCACTGGTGGCAGCCCACAATATAAATTATACCAAAAACAAAATCTTCATTGTCATGCGAAATAGATATCGATACCAATAACACCAATAATGAAAAATGAAATTTCATTAATAACAGTAATGAAAAACAACAGTTTTTAATAATGAAAACAAAAAATGAAAAACAACATGGGTCCCTGGTGCACACCCTTAATATACTGTTCTTGTATTGTTCAGTATTTAGTTCTGCCTTGATGTCAACCTGAGTAAGGGCCCGGTGTGGCTGTGAAGACATGCCCAGAGAGGGACCCACATGGAGGGAAGCCATCACATAGCTGACAACAATCACGCTGACAGAGCGAGGCCCCAATCGGCACAGCCATCAGGGAACTTCACTGACTTAATTTCCCTATACCTGCAGTACTCTTGGGAGAGGAATCTCCACCCAGGAGAGGGCAGAGTCTCCAGATGGGCCTCAATTCAAAGGCCACTCCTGAAACCACACACAGGGGAAACAGAATAGAACAGGAAGTGAGGTAGGCCACTACCAGATCCCTATGATCCCCCCACCTGGAGGATTGCAAGAGAGTGCCTGGCGATACTCCCCAATATAAGGAGGAAGCCCATTCTGCTGAATTGTGTCTCTAGTCAGAGGACTCTATCCTGGAAGTTGGCTGAGCAGGTACTTCAACTTCATTAATATTAGAAGGGACTAGTGATGGAAGGGTTCTTGGGTCACCTGGTTGAGGGGTCTGGGGTAGATGTCCCCAGGACTCCTATGCCCACATTTGCATGTCCTGCAAGAGTAAATCCTCTCCCCACAGGTCACACTGGGACATGTTTTAGAGAGACATGGTTTCACAATTTGATGGAGAATGCAGTTACAATGCCCCCTTTTTGATTGAGGGGTGCATAAAAAAGAAGGGGAGAGAACACCAAGACCAATCACGCAGGTCTACATGGACAACCTCCTGGGCACCTGAGACATAGACTGGCCCTTGGATGATTCACTAGAGGGTGATACAACTCAGATAGCCATGGATCCAAAAGCAATGATTAATTGGTTAGCAGACGCCCACCATTTGCAGGCCTCAGAGAACCAGCAATTAATTGAGTAATTGGCTAGACAACAACAGATGGGAAAAGTGCAATTGGTAAAAGTACTAGCAGTAGCCGAGGCTCAAGCTCAGACCTGATTGATCATGAAGGTAATGGTTTTTTTGGTCCCAGTTCTGCAGCCTAGCACCATAACAGTGTGCCTGCCTTTGTTGCCAATCTGCTTGAACAAAATGGGCCCTGACAACAACTCAGAAGCGTTCCTTCGAATGTTCGAGAATGTGGCCATCTCAGCCTGATGGCCTGCACACAAATGGGACACCCTTCTGGTTCTGTGTCTCACAGGGACTGCACAAGCGATCTACAATACGTTGGAACCTAGAAAGGCTGCCAATTTTCAAATGATAAAGTAAGCCATCTTGAAGGGGTTATCTATCACTGAAGATAGCACCCACAAACTGTCAGGTTAGTTAAACGTTCAATCAAATGCTGAAGTCCATCCTCCACAAGTTTGTACAAGAAGAGCGACAGGACTGGCACATACTCTTGCCAGCTCAATTGTTTGTATATCAATAAGTCCTACAGACCTCCCTAGGGTTCTTGCCATTTGAGCTGTTATATGGGCAACAGCCTAGTGGGATTCTTGATCAACTTTTGGAAGAATGGAAAAAGAACACCAATTAGGTTTCCAGGGTACCACCACATACTGAAAGTACGAGAACGCTTAAATTGTGTGGGACACTTTGCAAAAGAACACTTTCTACATGCTCAACAGCAGCAGGAAGAATGGTACAACCATCACACCCACCAAAGACACTTACAACGAGGACAGTGGATGATGGTACTGCTACCCAGCTCCTTGATGAAACTGTTCGCTAGTGGCAGGGACCCTTTGTAGAAATGCAGCAGATAGCTCCCATTGATTATGAGATATGCATGCCAGGCCAACAGAGAGAACTGCAAGTATACCATGTAAACTTATTGAAAGAATGGATAGAGAGATATGTTCTGTTGGTTGCCAGTAATGCAGTTCCATCTGAGTAGGACACTGTACCTGACACACGGAAACAACCAGAACCACCAGAACTGGGGCGGACTACCTTACAAATGTACAGAAGCAACAAGTACAAGCCTTGTTGTCATGTATTTCCTATTATAAGCATATATTTTTGGCCATCTGTGTTCATAATGTATTAACTTTGAGTTTCTATATGTTAACTTTTTGTTTCAATGTATTGGATTTGTGTTTCGCAGTATTGATTTCTAAAATCAACTTCTGTGATTAGCTTGGATTCAAACTGAAGTTTCCAGCTACATTCCAATGAGCTTTTTTTCAAAACGTCCCAAATGAACTTTTGACTGTTGCCAAGGAAACAAAGACACCTAGCCAGGAGTTAGAAGGTCATAAAGAGGCCCTCTGCCCAAGCCTAGCCTAGCCTAGGTGTCTGTAATCTTATCTCTAAGTGTCTAAATGACAAATGGTACTATTCATAAAACTTCTCCAAACTGAGACGGAGTCTTTTGTTAGTTCTTTATAGCTAACATATCTATTTAATTAATAGTTGAAATAACTTTAGGATCTGGTTATTCTCTCTGTAATCTGACAATTATCTTTGATAAAAATATGAGATATTCCAAACCTTGAAGGAAGTCTAACACTGTTTGGTTCCTTTAAGAGAGCCAATTAGAATCCAGTATATCTCCTTACTGACTGACGTGTAGCTGATGTCAGCGTGACACTGCTCAGGAAATGTGACGGCTCCTAGCAGGCAACTTTAAAAAGAGCGACACAGCCAAACTTTATTCAGACTGAAAATCCAAACACCACATGTTTGGATTTCTTTCTCACTTAACATCTTGGCAGACAAAGAGAAGGACTGGGAAATAATGTAATGTATGATTCTTGATATCTTTGAGCGAATGAATTGTGCATATGTTAAGCTTTTACAAGCTTTTTCTTAAAATAGAAATGTTTTAAGATCATGTAACTTTGATTGGCTACCAATACCATTCTATGTAAGCTACTGATATTCTCTATTTATATTTAAGTAAACTATGCATATATTTTTATATTATAAAAGTCTCATGTTCCCTTATTTATAAATGTATTGTCATTTTACAATACTTGCTTTGCTAGCTTGGCCTCAAAGTAAAGTGTAAAACTCATTTTATACAATTTGGAGAAAAAGGCCCAATCTAGTATGATTAGTTAAGCTGGAAAACTAAGCCTTTTTTCCTTTTTATAAAAAGAGTATCGAGACGTGACAGTGTTACACCATTTCATACACATCTTTTCATCCTGCTCATGCTGTACCCCATTAGCCATCCATTGTATAAAGACTGAGCCAGGTAAGCTAGTCTGGGATCTTCCATGGCCCGTTCCCCATCATCAATGGAATATTGTTAAAGAAGAAGTAGACAAGATGTTACAATTGGGGGTAATTCAGGAATCTCAAAGCCCGTGGAGAAGCTAACAAGTTCTCGTAGGGAAACTGGATGGATCAGTACAGTTTTGTTTAGATTCCTGGAAGGTGAATGCTATCTCCAGATTTGATGCCTACACGATGCCAAGGGTGACCTCACTTCTAGAACAACTTGGAGAAGCCACCTGCATGTTGACACTGAACCTCATCAAGGGCTATTGGCAAATCCCTTTAGACCCACCTACAAGAGAGAAGATCACCTTTTCTACCCATTTCTGCTTGTATCAATTTACCAGTATGTCGTTTGGCCTGCACGGGGCAGCATCTAGTTTTCAATGCCTAATGGACCACATGCTGGCTAGGGATGGGAGAACAGAACGCGGTTCAGATGTTCAGTCGTTCGGTTTGAAACCCAAGTTCGAGTTTGATGGTTCAGTTCAGCCAAGTTCGGTTTGGCCAAACTTGGCTGAAAAGTCAAAAATAGTGAAACCAAAACCAAAACCAAAATGAAACCGGAACTGAAACCTTATTTTTGGCCCTGGAAAGACGTTTTTCCTGCCTCCGAACTCATCTGAACTCATCCGAACATGACCGAACTGTTTGGTCATTCAAGAGTTTGGTTTGGACGTTCGGTTCGGACATCCGAACAGATTGAGTTCGGTCCAAACTCTGAACATCTGAACCGCATTTGCCCATCCCTAATGCTGGCCCCTCATAGCTAATACATGGCCACCTATATTGCTGATATTATCATCTTTAGTAAGACTTGGTAGGACCATTTACTCCATCTATAAGAGGTGGCAAACAGCCACCTCTAGCCAAAGCATGTTTAATGGTGAACCCAGTCAAATGCCAAATAGGCCTCCAAAAATTGAGATACCTTGGCTTCAGCAAAGGTAATGGACAACTTCACCTCATTACAGACAAAGTACAGGCTTTACATGACAACCCATACCTGGCCACTAAATGGAAAGTGCAACAGTTTATTGGTCTGGTGGGGTATTACTGGCAATATGTACCCCATTTTGCATCTATAGTGGTTCCCTTTACCGATTTGAACCCAAAATGACAATCCACAAAAATAGAATGGACCGACAAATGTGGACAGACCTTCCAGTCCTTAAAGTATAAAATGTATACCACTCCAGTATTATACATACTTGACTTCCCCTTACCCTTCTTAGTCCAAACCTACGCCTTTGAGGTCGGGTTTGGAGCAGTTCTATTCCAGATAGTTGAGGGAAAGGAGCATCCTATTGTCTATATTAGTCATAAACTGTCCTTGAGAGAGCAGCAGTATGCAATTATTGAGAAGGAGGCCCTGGCCATACAGAATGCCATAAATGCCCTCTGGTACTATCTGAAAGGGCAGAGATTCACTTTGATTACAGAACATGCATTCTTCAAATGGTTAAAAACCATAAAGGACACAAACCTCTGACTGTTATGATGGTTCCATTGCAACCGCATATGTTTTGATGTACAACACTAATCAGGCCAACAGCATGCTAATGCTGATTTTTTTTTCTCCGGCATAGAGATGACACCCCAGAGTAAATTCCCCACCTAGGTCACATTAGTGCATGTTTTAGAGGGACTTCAGCCTCACAGTTCACAATGGCCCAAAAGTTTTCATATCCTCACCAACATAAATTGGTTCAATAAAAGCTATCATCTGAACTTCTTTATCTCCATCTATCACCTCTCTCTGGGCTTTCACTCAAATAAAGGAGTGTTACAGCAGGAAAGGGTGTGATAGCCTCTTTGATCTTGACTGATATGGCCTCATGTATCAGCACAAAACTCTACAGAGGATGAGGCACATTGGAAAGGGGGCAGGGCAAAAGGGCTTTCACACCCCTTCCTGACATAACACCCCCTTATGGAGTAACACGATGTCATGATGCTCCAAGGGGCAGGAAAGTCCCTATGGCTTGCCCCCTTTCTGATATGACTGCCCCCTCCTGCCTGAAACCCCCCAGGTGATGAGACCTGGAAAGAAAGTAACCCTAAACCTGTGCTTATCTGCCTTTGGTGGGAAGGACACAGTAAGATATTAATTAAATAAATATAAATCACTCATATTTCATTCAGACATGTGGAGAACTTTGTCCATAGCTAATCTGCCTAACACCACAGCAGGGTTTACACACTTCAGAGAGCTTCATGCCAACCCTGAAGACAGAATTTCACCCTGGAGCATGTGCAGAAATGTCAAGTCTAGAGGCACCCATGGAGTAGGGCTCACCTATTTCAAATCACTAGCATACTATTGTTTAGCATCACTAAATTATACAGAACTTTGGAAGTTTGCAAAGCTATGATGGAACATGAAATCAATCTCTCAACTTAAATTGGGCCATGCTAATGCTCTCTTATGCATTCCTGCTCTCCTAACCACCTTCTGCACTAACCTAAATTCGCTCTCTACACCCCAAGGAATATTATTAGGTCCTGGATGGGATAGTATTAGGTCCTACCCATGTGTAATACCTGCTTTTTCAGGTACCATATTGGGTACCTGAATACCTGAAAAAAATGGGTACTTCCAGTACTGATTTTTTTATTTATCAATTACAATCGATATATCAGTATACTAATCAATATATCAAGTTGGTAAACCAAAAAAAAATTGGCATGATCTTTTTTTAAAAAATTCACTGGACATAGTTTCCTGGGACCAGAAGTTGACTTTCTGAGACAGGAAAGTTCATTTTCTGGGGTGGAAACCCCAAAAATAAATCTTTTAAGAAGAAATTTTAAAAAAATAAAAAAAATAAAAACCTTTACAAAATTGGAACCGGAAGTCGTTTTCCAGGACCAGAAGTTGCCAAAAATTGTCAGAACTTTACAGAAACTTGATAAATAGATGTTGGGAGTCAGTATATCAACAAAAATATTGAAAAATCTATACCAGAAGTCAACATTCCAAGACTGGAAGTTGCCGTTTCAGGACATCGGGTACCCGATCAGGTCATAATCAGTTACTACATGGTACCCAATTGTTACTGGGCCAAACTGGGTACAGGAAATTTAACTGGTTACTTGATTTTGTGGGTACCATTTTTCAGTTCTAATCCAGACAATAAATTAAATTGTAGGAGCTGGCTTGAAGGGGTAGAAGACAGGAGTTACCAATGAAGTAAGTATTTCACTGACCGGGTTAGGGAGAAGGCAGCTCTGTTCAGGGAAACGGACCATGGAGTGATGGGGATAAACAGAAGACAAAAAAGAAAGAAAGAAAGTAAGAAAGAAAGAAAGAAAGAAAGCTGCACAGTGCTACATCCAGCCAAACTGGGAAATACTCAAAGGCTGCAGATCTGTTTCTGTTGCAGTGCCTGGAGTCTGTACTATTATCACAGATCTACCTTGCAGGGCTGTCTTTACACAGTTTGTGTAGTTCCTTCTATTTCTTTGGAGGCAAAGATGCAGGAAGAGGGATCACTTAAAACCTCTCTGAGGGTATTTTCAGACGTTACGAGATCATGGTGAACCACGGTGAATACCCACCTGTGGTCACCGTGTCCCGTACGTCTGTTTGCGGCGCACCAGATGTTGGCCACGGTCAATACCCACATAGGGTTCATTTGAACCACACTTCCCGGGCTAGCCGGGGGAAGGTCCCGGGAAGTGTGGTCAAACGGACCCCGGGCCGTGGCCAAGGAAAAGTAACGTCTGGCTGCGTGCCACGGCCTGGGATCCCCGGCGGGATCCCGGGCCGTGGCACGATCGGCATTGGCCCCGCCACCCGCCCGTCTCCTCGGAGGGCAGGCGGCGGGGTGTGTGGAGGGGGAGGGGCCATGCGGCCGCACATTGCGCCGCGCGGCCCCGGCCCCTCCCACTTTCCCCGCCGGGATCCCCCCGGCACGTCTGTTGTGCCGTTACGGGGTGACCCCAGCGGGGAACGAAGCCGGTGGTGCCGGTATGGGGCCAAAGGGCCCCGTATCGTCTGAAAGTACCCTGAGAGGATCAAGCTGATGAGTTCACAAGGAAAATAGACCAAAAGACCGATTGGGAATTGGTAAATATACCAATTGGGAAATGGTAAATTCTGAGAGTCAGTTTGCACCAGGAGTAGTTGAGTAATACTCCACGGTGATGAGTGTGCAGTGTCTCCCCCAATGAATCCCAAAATTCCACCCTACGGCCCCTCTCTGCAGATGGCAGTAGCTCTGCCCATTCATTCAGCTTCCAGAAAATTCAAATACAGGGGAGGGTGGATAGGGTCACAGGAGCGTTGTGTGGGGAGAAGTTAAGAGGGAGAATGTCTCTTGAACCCCAAGATGGAGGAGGAGGATGAACATGTCTCTAACATCTTTTTTTACACTCCTGATCAGAAGAGATTCATGCCTCCACTGTTTAAATGTTTAAAGGATGGGATAATTGCATTTAAGTGTCTGGCCATGAAACATCATGTGGTTTGGTGTTTCATGGTCATAGGAAATGTGTCAGGGGAGGGCACAGGGGGATCATGCCCCATCCGATTTTTGGCCCAACACACCAGCAGCAGCCTTTCCCCTGTTCTTCCCCCCTCTGGTGCCCGGTAACTGCATGGAGGAGGACGGAAGACTCATTCCTCCAGCCAAATCAGTCTTCCTCCTCCCCCTTTTGCAGCACGCTGGAGGGGAGGGGCTGGGACAGGCAGTGAATGTGACTCATTTAGGGTTGCTAAATAGGTATATTTTTTCAGGCCACTTATGAAAAATACATGTTGCAGGGCCTGCATCAGCACCAATGCAGGCCCTGCAACATGTATTTTTCATAAGTGGCCTGGAAAAATATAGCTACTCACTTCCTCTTCCCTTGAGCATGGGAACAGGATGTGCACACAGGCAGTGTGGTGGCAGTGTGTTCAGGTTGCTGGAGGAGGAACAGAGCTTGGAGGAACAGCAGCAGCCTCAAAAACTTACAGGCAGTGGTAAAGGCCCAGAGCAGGAATGGAGGCAAGGTGAATGGGGATGAATTGGTGCAGGGCCAGCCTGGACCTGGTGATGGTGGTGGTGGTGCTGGATTGGGGGGGCACTGGATGCAGTACAGGCTTGCCTTGCCCTGAGGATGGGGGTGCTGGGGCCCAGAGCAGGAATGGAGGTGAGGCATGTGAAAGGGTGTAGGGGTTTGGTGTGTAGGGGTTCTTGAGCATGGTGGGGAGGCTGGATTGGAGGGGTGCAAGGAGTCCTGGATGGTTTGTGTACCCCTGCGCAGTCTGTATTTTGTTTGTGAGGAGGGAATGCCAACATTTCCATGTCATGTGGCTTGAAGTTGCATGTGCCCCTGTGCAGTCTGTATTTTGTTTGTGAGGGGGGG
>QEPC01012689.1:421024-431709 GCA_003113815.1 Sphenodon punctatus
GAAACTTGCGTTGTCATCTTTTTATGATTCTACATGAACAGACAATGGACAGAACCGATTTCAGAAATTCAGTTCAGTCCGAAAATCAAGTTCGGGTCTGAAGTTCGGTTCGGTCGACCGAACTGGTCGATTTAGGTCCAAACTCTGAACTTCCGAACCACGTTCACCTATCCCTAATCATCCTTATGAGATGTTTCAGCCAATACTGTGATCTTCTGAGGACGTTAGCTTTCCCCCAGTCCTTAGTTTAAAAACTCTTCCACAACCTTTTTATTTTTAGTGACAGCAAGCTGGTGCCATTTTGGCTAAAGTGGAGTTCATTCCTCATGTATAAGCTCTCCCTTTCCCAAAAGACTTCTCAATTTCTGATAAACCTAAATCAGGATCCCTACCCCGTTGTCTCATCTTTGCATTGAGACTCTGGCGCTCTGCTTGTCTAGTTGGCACTGTGCATAGGTCTCATGGTATACAAGCTTTTTTGTATACACACAATCCCATAACATGCTGATGAATTCATTTAAGACAGAGTGGCAGACAGACAGTGCTTTAACTTTGGCAACTGATTATTAGTGGAGCTGTTAGTGGAGCACTACATTCCTGTTGCCAGACATGTTCTATTATGAAATAATTTCTTTATTTTCTATTTCATTCAGTGGACTCCATGCCAGGGAGAAAACAAACTGAAACTGACCGGTATGGAGACATGCCCCCTCCCCCCTCAGACATTTTCTGAAATCATGAGAAAATGTCTGATTTGATGGTCAGCAGATTCAAAATCCACAAGTGTCAGGTTAGGATCAAATCAAATCAAATCAAATCAAATCAAATATCTTTATTTGCGTGACCATACAGGTCCTTGCATATAACAACAAAATTTATACAAAATTTAAATACTCAAAAATTCACAAACAAAGGTTCAGGATGTACTCACATTTAACATAATTTCAGCCCAACCTGACAAACTAACATATCATCAAAACTCATTCAATAAATATAGTATAATATATAGTATTTGGCTGAAGAGAACCAGCTGTTAAGTACAATTATAAATTCAAAATATAAAACACATACAACCCAAGACCGCAGCTGGAGAATAAACAACCTACTCCCCCGACAGAGGGAATGCAACAACCTCAGAGATTGGTTTACTAGCCAGAAAAAGATCTCTAACCTGAAATGCTTCCACCAGGAAGCCCATGACTGCATGTGTTATTATATCCCTTGAAGCATCACTGAGCAACACTCTTAAGAGTTCCTGCAGGGTTCTCCCTGGCAATTTCCCCATTATCCTTTCCAGCCATCGTGTCCTTGGCCCATCATACAAATGGCACTCCCCGAGGATATGATCGACTGTCTCAGCCATCAGGTTATCAAAAGGACAAGTCCTCTGAGCAAGGGGAATACCCTCATATCTGTCCTCAAGAAGCCTGGTGGTGCTGTTGCAACAATATTGTCATGGTCAGAGCATTACCTGCTTAAGGATCAGATCCCTGTCCTCCTTTGCCCTCATTGAGGTGGCAGACCCATTAGGTTGGTCCATCCCCAGAAACTGATGGATCCAATTGGCTTCCAGAACTCTCTGGGGATTTACCTACTGACCTTGATGGCTACTCTGTTGGTGACCTGGTCACTTTGTGGAATGAAATCTTGGCCATAGCCATCGACACAGTTGAGCCCAGGGGGGCATCCACTGCCACCACTTAATCAGCACAGGTCCCCCTGGTTTACTGAGGACCTGAGACAACTGAAGCAGGAGGATCAGCGTTAAGAGCAAAGGTGGCACTCGACTCACACTGATTTGCTGAAGCTGACTGATTCCGAAGCAGATTGTTTTGGAAGGACTATGCCATGGATGTGATTGTGGTGAAGAAAGCTTTCTTCTCTGTAAGCATAGCATCTGCAAATTCTCATCCGGCTGAGCTGTTCCAGGCTGTGAGGGATCTCATTAATCCAGCCTGTCTCCACCAGAAAATTGAGTCATCTGTTGCCTGTGGTGACATTTTTATGAATTACTATGCAGACAAAATCGCTCATAATCACCTTGACTTGGGTTCTACCATTTTAATTGCAGATTGAGAGTTTGGGGTTATGGAAGCTCAGTCTAGTCCTTTTTATTTGGATCAGTTTTAATCGGTATCACCCACTGATGCAAGGAAGATGATTGGGATAATGAAGGCAACCAGTTGTGAACTAGATCCTTGCCCATCCTGACTGGTGAAAGCCAGCTGGGAGATGCTGGGCTGTTGTTGACTGGGGTTGTCAATGCCTCCCTTCAGAAGGGGAGGGCAGGGCCAGTGCAGCCATTAGGCGAACTAGGCGGCCGCCTCGGGCGCCAACTTGGTTGGGGTGCCATGCTGCAGAGTCCTGATTAATTAAGGATTTTTTTTAAGCTTTCCTTCTCCATATCACCATGTGGTGCAGTGCCCCCCTCCCACCATGCAGGATGGAAGAGAGCTTTTAAAAGGGGGGGGCGGGGGGGGGGCCTCAATCACTGATTTGCTCCGCTTCGCCTTCACCCTCTTCTCTACTGGCCAGTTGCATCACATGCTCATCGGTCAAACTCGAACTCTCAAAGAACAAATCAGAAGCTAAGCTGCCAGCTCAGCTGGGGTGGGGTCAGGGAGCTGGGGTGGGGCCGGCATCGGTCAAACTCGAACTCTCAAAGAACAAATCAGAAGCTAAGCTGCCAGATCAGCTGGGATGGGGTCGGGGAGCTGTCGGAGCCCAGCACAGTCCAGCAAGCTTCGTTTGGCATGGCGGTTTGGTTCAACTTCTTCCTGACTCTCTGAGATGTGCAGTGCCTATGTGGGAGATGCCAGAGAGGCAGAGGGGGCCTGGGTGGTGGCAGGTGGACAGGTGGACCATTGTTCGTGGATGAGACAGGCAGGGAGGCCTAACAGGGGTGTCTGGCAATACCTCACAAGTAGATGCAAAAGCTCTTTCAAAGAACATTTCCAGTTGTTTCTCTGGTTGTCTGGTGGCTGCTCAGTTTGTGTGTTTTGGCTGTGTTTGTGTTGGGTTTGACTGTGCTGTGTGTTTGGGTGGTTGGTGAGTGTTGGTGTGTGTTGTGTGTTAGCTGTGTGTGTATTAAAAAAAACAAATGAAGAATGCTGTAGTTTTGATCCCCCAGCTGGGGGCCAACTTGCCACTTGAGGAGGAGGTAGAGGTAGAGTTCGCTGCCTCTACTACACCTCCGGTGGCATTGCCCAGCTCCTCAGATGAGCAAGTGGTGGGCTCAGGAGGTGCTGCCAGCAGTGCCAGCTGTGTAAAAAACATCTTTTCTTTGAGGACAAGAAAGGCTCTATCCGTTAAAACAAGCTTACTTGCATGCGGGTGGGTGGGTGCATGCCTGGGTGGTGGGCATCAGTCAGGCACAAACAGTAGGCATCAGTGAGTAGCAGCGGATGTCTGCCACAGAGAGAGAGGGTACTGTAGTGTGGGGGGCTCTGGTGGCAGGTTAAGGCTAGCAAGGGTCTCCACTCTCCAGTTGCCATCCCATTCCCTATGCACCCCAAAATAAGGGCAGGGTCTTTCCTCCAGCCTTGGTCACATCTCCCATCACCATCCCTAGCACCCCAAGTAGGGCAGGATTTGCACGTACCAGCCAGGGCCTTCCAAGTTGCAATCCCAAGCAACCCAAGGAGGGCAGGATTTGCACATGCCAGCCAGCCAGGGTCTCTTCATTGCCATCCCAAGCAGCACCCCAGTGAGCGCAGGATTTGCATGTGCCACCCAATGGATTTCTAGTTTCAATTCCCATCACCCCAAGGAGGGAGGAGTAGAGGCATCATCATAAATGCATGATATTACTTTGGTGTTCTTAATGTGTTCCCATTTCACAGAGGAATGAGATGCCAGACCCAGTGCTGCTGCAAGGACCAGGCCAAGGAGGAGGAGGACCACTAGGCATAGACAGAGGTCGCTGCCATGGCCAGTGACACCTCTAGACATCTGGCGCCAGACGTCGGATGTCTGGAGGTTCTACCACAAGGGTGACGGAACTGCCACATGCAAGATATGGCCCGGGGACTGGATCAACAGGGAATGAATTACCCTATGACCTGTTAGGAATGGAAGTACCCTACAGAGAAAGATTGTATGGCCACCCAGTACACCCACTTGGGGAGACAGAATGCAGGCAGGGCTTAACAGACCATTGGTCTGATACAGTATGGCACTTCTTATGTTCCTATCTTTTTCTGCTCTTTTTAGATATGCAAGAAAGTTTCCCACTGGCAGAGGGAGGGGACCACTTCGGGGCTAATAAACCACATTGAGCGGAGGCATGGAATGAGAGTGAGGCGACTGGGTGAGGAGGAGTCTGGAGTGGAGGCCATGGAGCTTCTGCACCAGAAGAAGGGGGGGAAGGCAAACTGCAAATGGAGGCATATAAGTCCTTCCCCTTCCCCCCCCCTCCAGCCCTGACGTGGAGACCCTTGGGCCCCCGGAGGATGCAGAGGCCAAGGCCCTTCAGGCCAAATTGCAGCAGGCCAGCCAGGGCCATGTTGAGGCGGTCCAGCGCTCCTCTGCTGACCTGGAGAAGTGCCTGGTGGAGCAGCTGCAGGTGGTCCAGGAGCAGTGGCAGAAGGTGGAGGCATACGGGTAGTATGTCTCTGCCGAGCTGCGCCACATGCAGCTGTACCACCAGGCAGTTTCCAGGTGGCACAGGCACATGAAAGAGGGGTTGGATTATGTCATACAAAATGGCATGCTGGACGTGTCTGAGGCAGCCGACCCTCAGGCTTGTGAGGCACCCCAACCTCTGTTGCCTTTCTCCCAGTTACCAGGGGACAGGCCCAGTAGCAGCAGAAACTCTTAGTTTAATTAATAAGTTTCCTCTACATGTTTGCTTTTGTTTTATTAAAAGTTGTTGTTGTTGTTTTCTTGTATTGTAAATAGTTTTAATTAAAGATTTTATATTTATTGTTACGAGCTTCGTTTTACCTGTCCAATCTTTTATCCCTATGTGCTGAAGTTCTGGCTGGCAGGTGGCAGAATCTCAAACAGCTTGTTGATACCTTCCAGCAGCACCTGCCACCTCATGTAGCGTAGTTATTAACCCAAAGATGTGCTATGCCAGCAGCAGGGTCTCAACTAGCAGAAAGCCCCCCCGAAGGTGCAGGGCTTGTGTTTGTGTGGGTAGGTGTGACAGAAAGAATGAGAGACAGGCTCCTCGGCAGCGTGCAGCAGGCAGCGGGAGCTGGTGGTCAGAGGGTCTTTTAGTTTCAGCAGCTAGATTCAGCGGGCATCCGCGGGTGGGTGCAGATAGAGGAGTAGGCTTTTGGGAAGGGGGGGGCAGCTGGCGTGCGTGCAGGCACTGGGCTTCTGGATGCAATGGAATGGAATTCAGCCCCCAGTGACTGGAATGATGGTCCCAGAATCTCGTTGATGGTCCCTGGGATGGGCGGGCATGACTGATTCAGGGATAGTGGAATGACAGCCTAAAGCCTATGGGGAAAACTTCATTTGATCAGGCGATAGGTGGTAGCAGTGCAGCAGGTACAGGGATGCACACAGGCATGCAGGCACTGGCAGGCATATATAATACGCTGTGGGTATTATTCCATCTCATTACAGTAGGTTTGCTGTGTGCTGGATGTGGGTAATGGGCATTAATGGGTGCATGAGCACAGATGGGAGTTCCTCCTGGTTCTGGCAGGTGGCAGCCAGAATATACCTACCTCTCCCCCTCTAACCCCCATCTCCCTCGTTCTAGCTGGGAAACTCTCTCTCTCTCTCTGGCCATGTAGTGCCAGTCACAACATGGGTGGGATTGTCTCTCTCTCTCCTTCAAGCAGTGGGTGGACTCTCTCTCTCTCTCTCTCTCTGTCCTCTCTCTTGGCAGCAACCTGGGAGGGCAGACAGGCACCTTGTCATGAGAGGCAGGAAGGCAGGCTGAAGCAGGCTTTGAGCTTGCTGGCAACCTGGGGTACAGAACACTTGGCACAGACAGCATATAGGTCTAGCAGCAGCAGCTGTTTCTTTATGCCATGGCATCATGGTACAGATAGCATATAGGCAAAGGATCTCTTATTAAGTCGATCCTAAGAGATAGGTGAGCATTGTTGAGAAGGGACGGGCAATTGCCGATTGCATCCGTTTCCCGCAGCCGATCGAAAGGTAGTCGGGTACAGGATCATCCTGGGCCAGCTACAAATCGTCCAATGGCAAGCTTCTAGATACAGTGAATAGAAAGATGGATAGACAGTGGATAGAAAGATGGCTCTCTGTAAGATGAATGACGGGCCCCAGAACTCTGGTGGTGGGTCCTGGGGTTGAGTGGCAGCTTCTAGATACAGATGGATAGACAGTGGATAGAAAGACGGCTCTCTGTGAGTGGAATGATGGGCCATTGTGAGAGGAAATAATATGAGCTAGGAAATATGACAGCAAGCTGCGAAAGCTTTATGGATTAAAATGGGAGGGAGCCTCCAAGAAGCAAGTGTGCTCTGCCAGACTGAGCCAATTTTCTGGCTTTACAGAATCTCCTGGCCAAGTGTGTCCACTCTCCCTACCTTGGTCTATCCCAGTTGCATTCTGCCTCCACACTTCTCTGGTGGGGGAAGGGGGGATAGTGAGAGATCTCCAGATATCCCTCACCCCCACCTTGCAGGGTGTTTGTTCACTGCCTCTATGTTGGGAGCAGGGCATGCGGGATGTTCCTAAGGTTTGAATATTGCTGGTTCCAGTTCCCCCACCCTAGAACACAACTTGCCTTTTGTGTCTGCTGCTCAAAGCTCCTCCTCCCCCCCTTCATGGCCCAGTTTCCTCTGAGCCCCACATGCAGAGCTGGGACTAGGGCATCCCCAGCCCTGCAGCTGGTGGAGTGTGTGGAGGCCTTGCTGGTGCTTGGGAAGGGAAGGGACAGGAAGAGCTCCCCACCCCCTCAGACTGGGCACAAGACCCTCACAGATAATGAATTGAGACACATGGCGGTGTGTGCCGAGGCTAAGGTGGCAGCTTGTAGATCTTGGCCACAGCCCTCCCTGGATGTAATTTGCCCCCAGGACCCTGGTGGCGGGTCCTGGCGCTGGAGCGGCTGCTTCTTGGTGCTTTTGAAAATCGGCTCTCTGTGTGAGGAATGATGGCCCCAGATTCATCACAGTGGGTGCTGAGGCTAAGGTGGCAGCTTGTAGATCTTGGCCGCAGTCCTCCCTTCCTGTAACTTGGCCCCAGGACCCTCATGACGGGTCCTGGGGCAGGAGTGGCTGCTTCTTGTCATGCGGTGGAAAGACATCAGAATGTGCGAGTAATAATAGCCCCAGATCCATCACGGTGGGTTCTGGGGCTAAGGTGGCAGCTTCTGGATCTTGGCCACAGACCTCCCTGTAGAGGTGTTATGTATAATGCTTTGTTAAAGAACCCCCTTTCCGTGCTACTGGTGAATAGGGATGGATGAGTGGTAAGAGCTGTGTCAGACCAGCAAACCCTCTCTGGCCTCTATGGAAGTGATCCTGTGGAGAAGGAAAAATAAAATCAGGAAGTGTCTGAACTTCCACAAGCAACTTTAATTTTATTAAAGTGATGGCATTGGATTGTCTGACCTCAGTAGCTGTTATCAAGCAGTAACATTTATATCATTCCCTACATAGAGCATACAGCTGAGTGGGAAAAAACAAAACTAAGATAGAAATGCCTGTTAATGATCATGGAAGTGAGTGAGAGAAAAACTAGGAATTAAACTTAAAGTAACAGTATTCAGTCAGTGAGTGTAGACGTTGGAGATGCAGAAAGTAATCAAGATGTTTTGTATAACTTCTAACTTGGCCCCAGGACCCTGATGGTGGGTCCTGGGGAAGGAGTGGCTGCTTCTTGTCATGCGGTGGAATGACTAGTGTCATTGGCACTAGCAGCAGCAGACATTGGTTGCCGGGGCAGGCAGTCAGGTGGCATGGCATGAGCAGCAGTCAGGCAGACCGAGGCAGGGTTCGAGCTTCACAATCTGGGTGGGCAGACAGGAAGCGTGGCATGAGAGGCAGTAGGGAAGGCGGGCTTGTGCAGGCTTTGAGGGAGGCAACCTGGGTTGGAAGACAGGCACCTGGGCATGGGAGGCAGAACTGATGTATGCTTTGATCTTGGCGGCAAGCTGGGTGGACAGACAGGCAGCATGGCATGAGAGTCAGTAGGGCAGGCAGGCTGGGACATTGGCAGCAGGGCACTCAGATAGGCTAGCAAAGACTGTGCAGTGTGAGAGAACGAGAGCCAGTCAGTTTCACATAGGCGGGCCGAGATCGTGTAGTCATAGGTTGACTGGCAGACTTACAGTTTCTTTTCCAATGCCACCCTGCATCATGAGGTCAGTCAGATAAGGCAGCCGAGGCCGTCTATTATGAGAAAGAGATAGATAGATAGATAGATAGATAGATAGATAGATAGATAGAGAGAGAGAGAGAGAGAGAGAGAGAGAGAGAGAGAGAGGCAGGGTGGGTGACAGGCATTGGGAGGGAGGGACAGCACCTCAGCAGCACAGGTGTAGTAACCCTAGCCCAGATTGAGAAGGAGGAGGAGCCCCATCCCAAAACTGCCCCTGGCATGGGATAGTGTGTACCACTGCACCATCACTCGTTGTCCAGGGGCAGCTTGGGGAATCCCAACAGTGGAAGGTTCACCTTCAGGAACAGCAACTTCTCCACCAATTTGGCCCCCAGTCTCAGGCGGTGCGGGGAGAAAATGTCCCCCATGATGGAGAACACCATCTCGCTGGGGACGCTGGTTGGTGGGCAGGACAGGATACCCTTGGCCACTTTAGACAGGGCCGGCTACACGTTGGCTTTGCTGACACAGTAGGCCAAGGGATTGCTGCTGGTATAAATGCATGGATTCTCCTCCAGGTAGGTGTCCACTGCTGCTGAGGCACCATCATACTCCCTCTGGTAGCTCTGGGTGGGCACCACCTGCCCCACTGCCCTCAGCCATCATGGCCCATTCTGCCTGCCGGACCTTCTGCACCAGCGTAACCTTCCAGAGGCCATAGACCTCAGTCTAACATGCTATGATGCCCTTGCTCCTGGGGTCCAACATGGTGGCCAGGACATATTCGTCCCGGTGCAGGAGCTCATCGAAGCTCGCACTCAACCCCACCTTCAGCTTCCACGCAAGGTCAGTCACCTCAACGGACATTCTCCTGCCCTGAGGGCCATGATCCTGCCCCACCCCCACCCCCCTGCAGAATCTCATCGAGGCAACTGCAGAGACTATGCACCAGCGAGGTCACCTGGCTGAGTGTGGCTGTGGAGCTGCTCAATGTCTCCGTGATGGCCAGGAATGGTCTCAGGACAAAGACAGTTTGGGATATAATCTCCCATTCCTCCCTGTTGTACCCTGGAGGTGCCTCAATGTCTGTTTCCAATTCCACCTGATGCAGGGTGGCTTTCTGTTCAAGAAGCCGCTCAAGCATCAGGAAGGTGGAATTGCACCTGGTGGAGACATTCTGGATAAGGGTGTGCACCAGGGACCCTTGCTCGGCCTACTTCTCCCAGAGGAGCTTGCTGCTCTTCACGCTGCTGTTTAAGAAGCCCACCAGCTTCCTTCCCTGCTCAACCAGGGAGCTAAGGGTGCCTGGCCCAATCCCCTTTTTCCCCAAGCCCAGAGAGTCCTTCCCCATGAGATGGAGGGTGTGTGCGGCACAAGGGATGCTCGTGAAGCCCTCGTCATGGACTGCCTTTTGGATATTTATTTATTTATTTATTCCGGGGATTTATACCCCGCCCCTCCTGCAAAGCAGCCCGGGGTGGCTTAAAACAATAAAAATACAATAAAAATACAATAAAAACAGTTTAAAACATCCAATATAATAAAACAGGGCTAAAAAACAAATAAGATAATAAATAGTAGGCAGGTGGGGGAGCTAAAACCCCCTCACCCCACCCTCCCACCCTCCCCAAAGGTCTGGACAAACAGCCAGGTTTTCCAACTTTGCCGGAATATCAACAGGCTAGGGCCCAGGCAAGCTTCCTCCGGAAGGGTGTTCCAGAGGCGTGGCCCGACCACCGAGAATGCCCTCTCCATTGTGGCCCCCTACTTAACATGGGGGACCTCCAAGAAGGTACCCTCAGCAGACTGCAGGCACCTCCCTGGGGTGCGGAGAGCAAGGCGGTCCCTGAGGTATGAGGGGCCCACCGTGTAGATCAGCACCAACACCTTGAACCTGGCTCGGCACGCTATCGGCAGCCACTGCAGAGCTCAGAGCACAGGTGTAATATGCTCTCGACGACCTGTCCCTGTAAGGAGATAAGCCGCCGCATTCTGCGCTAGCTGCAGCCTCTGGACCAGGAACAAGGGAAGCCCCACGTAGAGCGCATTACAGTAGTCTAGCCTTGAGGTGACGAAGGCATGGATGAGGGAGGCCAGGTCCGGGCCAGAGACAAACGGACGCAGTCTACACACCAGATATAGCTGGCGGAAGGCAGCCTTAGCGACTGCCTCCACCTGCCGCGCCAGGTGGAGGTCTGCGTCCAATATCACCCCCCAGACTCCGAGCCTGCTGAGCTATAGGATGGCAAACCCTCCCAACTAGGGGGGCCACTACCTCTTTCGCTCTCCCCACCAACATCACCTCCGTCTTATCGGGGTTGAGCTTCAGTCTGCTCATCCCCATCCACTCCGCCACAGCCTCCAAACATTGGGATAGCAACAAGACAGCAGGGTCTGGGTCAGTTGAAAAGGAGAGGTACAGCTGAGTATCA
>QEPC01012689.1:452648-476605 GCA_003113815.1 Sphenodon punctatus
CCTGGAGCAGAGGCAGGTGCGCCGGGAACACAGCAGTCAGGGGCCGCGCATCCACCTCCCGGTGCCCCCTGCACTCCGGAGGGTGCAGCCTCCCAGGGGGCCACCCCAGGTCCTGGCCCACCCCTCCCCCTCACTGACAGGCCCACTTCCAGACCAGGAGGCAGCACAGGACACTGCAGGGAACATGGACAGTGAGGGGAGGAAAGCTCACAGGGCTCCATGGCCCCCACCGGGCACTCACGGGGACTACCAAGGAAACAAGGAGGATTGGGGGGAAGGGGTGGGAGGGGGAAGGCAGTGTGATGGGGGCACTGTATGGGACAGAGCACAACCTGGGTGGAGGGTCAGGGTGGATGTGTACACATGGGTGCAATAAACGGTGCTTGCACTATTATGGCTGCTGGGCCCATTTGTGGGTGAGGGGGATGGGCCAACTGTGCAGGGGCATGGCCAAGGTACCCCAGGGGTGGGCCTGGGGGGGAAGCCCTCACACCTGGGCCCCCCAGGCGATATGCCTCGCCATGGCGTCCCAGATCCGATTTGCGTAACAGAACTCCCTGGTGTACTCAGCATTCACGTACAGGGGCACCGGACCGGAGTCCCGGTGGGGCTTGGGGTACTCCAGGGCTGCCCCCTCTGTCTCACATACATTGTGGAGCACAAAACAGGCACCAATCACCAGGGCCAAGGTCGCCACGGTGTAATCAAGCCGGCCAGCAACACTCCTCCAGCGCTGCTTGAAGCCCCCGAAGGCACGCTCTACCACGGTCCGGCTGGAGCAAGGGCGGGTATTGTATAGCAGCTCCACAGGGGTCCACAGTACAGGGTAGACCTTCATCAACCACTGGGTCAGGGGGTAGACAGGGTCCCCCAGGATACAGGGGGGCATCGGGACCCCCTCTATCCATCTCATGCCCATGTCAGCAAAGTCCCCCCCGGAACATCCGGGCATAGAAGGGGGAGATGGTAATGATCCTGGTGTCATGACTGCGGCCGGAGTTGCCTGTGTAGATGTCTATGAACCGGCCCCGGTGATCCACCACCCCCTGCACCTTCAGGGAGTAATACCCGTGCCTGTTCACATATTCTAGCACCTCCCCGGAGGAGGGGCAGAGTATCACTATGTGGGTGCCGTCCATGGCTCCCATGCTGTTGGGGAAGCCTCTGGCCATGAATCCCGCCATCACAGCCCCCTGGTCCACCAGCTGGATCATTCTGTCCAGGAGCACGTCCTCCACTGCCTCGCACACATCCTGGAGGATACAGGCGACAGTGTTGATCCCTACCCTGAAGTTCTGGGACATGAACACGGACCAGCAGGAGTCAGGCGTTGCTAGGGCCCAGACCCCTATTGCTACCCGCTGGACCATGGGGATGGGGGTCCAAATGGAGGTGTGCTGACACTCCAGCCAGGGTGTAAGGAGCTCCGCTAGGTGGAGCAGGGTGCGCTTGTCCATCCTGAAGTGGGCCCTCCAGGCTGGCTCTTCCCACTGGGCCAGCACCCTAGCCCACCATATCTGTGGGCGCTCTGCAACCCATAGGCATCTGTCAATGGGCATAGCGAGCAGGGCAGACAAGTGCATGATCTCCCTTGCCCACAGTGGGTGCATGGCAGCCTCGCGGAGTGCTGCGGGCCAGGTCTGGCTCCGACTCACAGCCTGCCAAACTGCCCCGGAGACCCTCTTTGCCCTGAGGTGAGTACGGGCTCTCCTGCACCCATGGTGTGCCCTGCAGGCCCTTGCAGCTCTCCAGGCCAGGAAAACCTGCAGCCAGATGGCCAGGTGCACCTCCGCGGTAAGGAGGCGCAGCTGCTCTGTGTAGTTGCAGACCCACTCGGCTGCGACCGCGAGGTGCATCCAATAGGCAGCTGCCCTGTCCTGCTGCATGGTGGTGGGGCCCCTGGGGGGGAGATGAACTGTTATACAGGGCCTCTGATGGCTGGGCTGGCCGGGGGGTGGGCCTCTAGCTGGGCGTCCCCCTCTATGGGGGGCCGGGGAATGATTGCGTGCAATTGGGTACACCTGAAGGCAGCGCACCGGGCTTCACCCCTGCATGGGTGCGTGGGTCTGCGTGCTCCCTGAGCAGCTGAATTCCATCAGGCATCACCACCACCCCCACCACCCCCTTCCCCCCCTGTTTGCTACAACTTGGCCTTGGAGGTCCAATTAGCTGGACTGTGTGTGCTATTGTATTATGCAGCTGTGCTGGGTCTGCACCTCACACCTCGCTCTGTTCTGAAACACTGTTGCTGCCTGAGGCCTGTTGTCCTGTCCCTGGGACCCATCGGGGTACCCCCCAGGGCTGTGAGGGTATGTGGACTCCCCTGTCCTTGATGTTATTCTCCCTGTCTCTCTGGACCATGGCTGGTTGTCCAACCACCGGGCTCCTGCTTCATGGACCCCATGGGGTCCCCCATATCTGGACCTTCCGCGAGACCATATCTCTGTGAAACCTGTGGCATACCCTGCCGTGCAGCTGCTACTGGGCATCCCTGCCAGCCGTGCGGGTGCCTTTGTGATCTTGAGCTCTGGACTTTGCTACTTTGGCTATGAGGTGAACGCTCGTGATTGCCGGCTGTATGCGGACACCCTGGGGCTCGTTCGCTTCCCCGATGGGCGCCTCCTGGACAAGCGGTGTACTCATGTGCCCTGGTCCAGAGCTGAGACCGTGTCTGCACTAAGTGTGTGTGGCCTGGGTGCCTTCATGCTGTACCTTGATGAGGGGGGCCCTGCCTTGGCTGTGTCCTAATTTGCCTGTGTTCACGGGGCACGTGGGTACCAGCGCACCCATGGGGCGGTGTACCACCGGCTGCTGGAGCTGGGACAGCTTCCTTGGCCCCTTTCTTCTGCCTGTTGTGTGGTGGAGCCTTCTGCAGCAGAGCTGTCAGCCCTGCTGGGGGTGTGGTCCCGATCGGATGTGCAGTTGGGGCTCTCCCTGCAGGACCCCTTCGAGGCCTACTACCTGATAGCCCACCACATGTCCATGTTGGGCTACCACCTGGGCTTGATCCATTGGCCCCACCTGGTTCACCAAGTGGGGAACCCATCCCCAGGGCTCGCAGTGGCCCCCAGCAGCGGCCTGTGAGTCCCGGTGTTCCTCCTGGCCCCCTGGTGTCTTGCCCTCATGTGGACTCCCACCCCTGTCCGGGGGGGCCTGTCTCCGCTGGCTGCTCCCTCCCTGATGTGAATGCCTTGCCACGGTGTTGCCTGCTTCCCAGGGTGCTGCTGCCCCTGCCTGTGGCCCCGGGCCCCCTCCGGGCCCCACCCCCCGGTCAGCCTGCATAACCAGGGTTCCCCTCCAGTGTTGCCCTCCCTGGTGCCTGGGTGCAGTGCTCTGCATGTCCTCAATGACCCGGCTGTGTCCAGCGACCTGTCCCCACCAGCCAGCGCTGCCACCTGCTGCCCGCACCCCCCCTCTCCTGTGTGCTTGTGTGACCTGGGGGTTCCGGGGCCCCGGACTGGCCCTCGGTGCCTCCTCTGGGGGGGGGCATCCTTGGATGTGCAGCGCTGCACCAGCTGTCCTGCCTACCCAACACCTGCCCCTCAGAGGTGGAGGGGTCTCCGAGTGCCTCCTGGATCATTCCTGGGTGGCTCCCTGTGCATTGCAGGCCCCTGCTGTGCCTTGGACCCGAGCTCCTGCGACCCCCTGTTCTGGGACTGCCTGTGTTGCTGTGGGGGTGCCCGTGCGGACAGTTCTGCTGGGGGGTTTCCACCTGGCCTAGCACATTGCAGATTTCCCCCCCCTCCTCCCTGTCCCAATCCCTCCCCCCTTGCTCCCATTGTGCCTTGTGTGTTGTCCGGTCACCCATGCCCCCCTTCCCTTCCTTTCCCTTGTGTGTGCGTGTGTGTGTGTGTGTGCCCAGGCGTGTGCTCGTGCTGTGTATTCTGCTGTGCCTCCGCTGGCTGTGTGCCTGCTCTGTGTGGTACCTGTCTGACTCTTCTCCCGCCCCCCCTTCCCGTTTCCCTTGTGTGGGCATTCTCTTTTGTGCCTTTTTGCTTCGTTTGCCCTCGGGTGGCCATGTCTGTGTCCCGTCCCTGCCCGATGGGTTCTGGGTGTTTTGACCACGTCTGGGAATTGGCATCACGTCTGTTGCACTGCACCGGTCTGTAATCTGGTGGCCCAATTCCTGGCCATGGTCCCGGTCCCATCACATTTGTTCAGGGCTTTTATTCGTCCCGGGGGGTGGTTGTTTTGTTCACCCCCACCGGGAATCCACTATGGTGAACTGGCCACCCGTAACATCTGAAAACACCCTCAGGCACACACACCCCACACACCCCTATGCGGATTGAGAAGAGTCAAGAAAAATGGATCAGGGAGAAATAGGAAGTCATTGGGACTGGAGGCCATGCTACTGTAGGGTGGCAACAATAAAAACACCACAGTAGTAAGGGGGACATTAGTCATAAATCTGATTGTTATCAGTTTAACAGGTCACGTGGGTTCTTACATCAGCAGAAGTCCCACCCTCCTGGGGCTGGAAGTCCCGCCTTGGGCCAAAAGTGACATGGGTAAGGGGAAGTGATGCAGAAGGGGGTAATGCTTCCTGGTCAGGGAGGTAGGAACCTAAGATTCCTGCCCCCCTGAGCCTGGAAGGTCCTTATGCTTGACTTTGGGAGCTCTGCTTGTGGGCCAGGGAGACTGGAACCAAAGGTTCCAGCCTCCCTGAACCCACAAAGTCCTTTGAAGAGGGCCATGTAATGCCTCTATGAACTCAGGAGAGTGAGATGGACCAGTAGGCATGGGTTTTGTGAGGATAGGAGTAACTTTATGGTGTGGGGTTCAGGGTAGGGTGAATTGCAGATATTGGGTCATATAACCCCACTACAAGCTCAGCTGACTGAGATTAACCATTCAACATAGGTTTAGTCATCCTAACCCACTCCATTTTGGAGAAAATAGGCCAAATGGGATGGGGTTTCTGTGGGTAGGATGAGTCACAGAAAGAGGGTCCTGTGGGGGTTCAAATGACTCAGGAGTGTGAGCTGAACTAATCAGTGTAGGTTTCATTGTTCTAAGCCACCCTGTTGCAGAGATCTGACCTAGGGGTATGAAAGTGGGTGTGCACAGTCAGAATTGGCCAAAGGGGGTCATGCAAGGTCTCAAACTGGTCACCATGCCACCCGAGACCAATTGGAAAGTTTTGTGGAGCTGTAGTCCCATCCCCTGCCTCCTCTGGGGGGGGGTGCATCCTTGGACCTGCAGCACTGCACCAGCTTTTGTTTCAGGGCAAGTCTGACTTTCTAAAGGCTTTTGAAAACCTGAAGTTCCTGTGGGGGTAAACGTATCTTGTGTTTCCTGCTTTTGCAAGTGTTCAAGAGGTGACCAGATGGATTGCTGTAAAAAGAAACTAGCAACAGCAGAAAAATAAAAACTTTATTTGAAATGTCTTTGGTCATCATTGGTGTTTTTTAGTAGGGATGGGAGAACAGAACCTAGTTCTGAAAAGTGGTTCAGTTCGGTTTGAAAATCGAGTTAGGTTTGGAAGTTAGGTTCGGTCGACCAAACTCTTCGGGTTCGGTCAAATGAACTATTCAAGTTCGGTCCAAACTCTGAACTTCCTAACAGAGTTTGGAAATTCAAACCCCATTGAACTAAATGGAATATTATCTTATAGGGATGGGTGAACAGTACTGAGTTTGGAAATTTGGTTTGATTCAGTTCGATTTGAAAATCAAGTTTGGTTCGAAAGTTCGGTTCGGTCGACCGAACTGGTCGAGTTCGGTCCGAACTCTGAACTTCCGAACCACGTTCGCCCATCCCTATTTTTTAGCAGGGTATGCTGGAGCCATGGATGCCCACGAGGACCTGCTAAGGGAGAGCTATTACACTGCTGGAGAATGTGGAAGTTTTGGAGGGGTGAATCCTCTCTTTCAGGCTGCTAAAAAATGCAGTCAAATTCTGTCTAAGAAAGGGGTGGTTTCATAGCTTTCGGACCAGGATGTCTATTCCCTTCACAAACTCACACAAAAGTATTTTACAAGAAACAAAACTATTGTGTCAGGTATGGATGCACAGTGCCAGGTTGATTTGATGGATATGCAAGCATTCTCAAAGTACAATGAGGTCATCAAGTACATCTTGACGATCATAGACATCCTGTATGCTTAGGCCTTAGGTCTGAAAGACAAGACAGGTTGTGAAGTGGCTAAGGCCTTAGCAGATGTTTTCAGGGAAGGGAGGATACCCAAAAAATTACAAACAGATCAGGGGAAACAATTTTTAAATAAGGCATTCCAAAATTTGCTCAGACAGCATGGGGTGTGCCATTTTGTGACCAACAACCATGTGAAGGCAGGAGTGGTGGAGTGCTTAAACAGAACTTTAAAATCAAAGATGTGGCAGTATTTCACATCTCGCAACACCTTTCGCTATATTGAAGTTCTGCCTCAGCTCATCAAGAACTATAATCACAGTTACCACAGGTCCATACGCACCAGCCCTGTAGATGTGAACACCACAAATGCTCTGAGGGTGTGTAAAACACTTTACGGGGATGAGCTGGCAGTAAGAAAGGAGGTAGCCTCTTTTAGAAAAGGAGACTATGTCAGGATCTCCAAACTCAAGGGTAAATTTAAGAAAGGTTATGAGCAAAGCTTTATGGTGGAAATATTCAGAGTAGATGCAGTGCTTAACAAAGCATGGAGGCCTGTGTACAAACTGAACGATTATGAAGGCGAAGCAATCCTTGGCACATTCTATCCTGAAGAGCTTCAAAAAGTCAACCCTAAACAGGACAAAGTTGTACAGGATTGAGAAGGTGTTAGCCACAAAGGGGAAAGGACGAAACAAACACTGCTTGGTAAAGTGGCTAGGCTGGCCTTCTAAATTTAACAGTTGGGTAAGAGCTTCAGAGGTCACTGATGCTTAATCATCATGGAGGAAGGAGGGTTTCACATCACTTTACCGAGCAACGCATGCAGCAATGCTTTTCTGCAAAACACCAGTTCTCATTTTACCATACATCTAATCAGACCCTTGAACCTTCCCGGTGCCTGGGAAGTGGGGCTGGCTGAAATACAATACCCCCACAGTTGGGACAACATCACTATGCCCACTATTTATGAAATCAGCCTTGGAACCACAAAATGGTGTTACACCCTTGCCCCCGGCTATTATTCAAGAGTTGCAGAACTACTGGAACAAATAAACAACCAGATACCCAGAGGTACCGGCCCACCTAGTCTAGCCCTGAGGTTTGATCCTGTGGGGAGAAAGGTTAGATTGGAGACCACTGATAAACACAGGGTCCTTCTCCATGGGGCTCTAGCCCCTATAATAGGGATGATGGCTGATTCAAACAGGTTCCTAGCCCATGGGGTTCTAGTCCATATAATAGGGGCATTGCCAGGTTTAACGAACTAGCAAATTCCTCACGCTGCAGACATTACAGGAGAGTTCAACTCTCTGTACCTGTACATGGATATTGTAGAGCACCAGTTCATGGGGGACTTCTCAGTGCCGTTACTGTGCTGCATTCCTGTACAAGGCAAGAGAAATGAGTTTGTGACCATCACCTATGACAAGCCTCACTACATACCGGTCAGTAAACACCACATTTACACTATCAACATTGAAATAAAGACAGATCAGAATGAGCACATCTCATTTCGCTTTGGAAAGGTGGTTGTGAAACTACACATACGTCCTTGGAGAGCACAAAGTTTTTAAGATGGTGATTGTAAAAAATTACGGGGACCCCAGGGTCTATGCCAGGTATTACAAAGTCCAAGCCAAACATGCCCTCCAAGGATTTCACGGGGCACCTGTGATGTATGGGGCAGGTATTGGGGGGATATTTCACAGTCTCTTTCGAAAAGCTGTTCCTCTTTTTAGAAGGGGTCTTGAGCTGATTAAGACCCACATCAAAACAGCCGCCCAAAATATAGCCAAGGATGTAATGGGCAACCTCTCTTGTGCTGTTATGGAGAAAATTACCCCCTCTGATAAGCAGGAGGGTTCTGGGCTTATGTACATACAGAGAAGAAGAGGAGTTAAGAGAAAGGTGCCACAAACATGTCAGGTGGGACCACCTCGAGCCCATAAAAGAAAGGCTCTGTAGAGGGGACCACACCAGAAGCGGGGGAAAACTTCACAAAAGAGGAGATGTGCTACTATGAGCAAGGATGATATCTTTTAATCAACATGACTTTTATTCACTGTGGATTCAAGGAATGCACCAAATCTGAACTAGATCTGTTTCAAGTAGCCCCCATGCAAACCAGCATCAAGTAGAGTATGTACATCGAAATCCTCCCTCTCTCAGCTGTGGGAGAGACAGTACCTCTTGATTTTTTCATAGCTGGAAATGGAATAGACTGTTTGGATTTGAACAACACGTTACTCTACCTCACCTGTAAGATTCTCAAGGAAAACAGAGCCAATCTTGACACAGACACTGAGATGGGTTTGGTGAACTATCAGTGGCCTCTATGTTTAGTAAACTTGATGTAATGCTGGGGGATTGCCTCATTAGCCAGAGCAACAACTGATACCCTTACAGGGCATTCATAGAATCTGTGCTCAATTATGGCTGAGATGTGCTCTCCGCACAATTTTCTGCAGGCCTGTTTTACAAAGACGCTGCTGGACAACACAAAGTGACAGATTTGGAGGTGGGTAACGAGGGTTTTAAGAGCATGGTGCACCTAACCAGAGAGAGCAGAAAAGTTGAGCTGCTGGGTCCCCTCCACAACGACCTGTTTTTTTTCAAGAAAAACTGCATTTGAACGGGGTGGAAGTGAAAATCAAACTGGCTCAGAGCAAAGATTCTTTCTACTGACTGATAATGAGTCTACCAGGCGATGCAAGTTGCAGCATCTAAACGCCTCACTTTTTGTGAAAAAAGTGCATGTAGCACCAGGACTTGTCCTAGGACATGCCGAGGCCCTGCTTAACTCCAATGTTAAACACCTGGTGGATCGGGTGGGCATGAAAGTGTTCAGCATTCCTGTTGGCAGTCATGTCAGTAATCAGAAGAATCTGTTTCTGGGGCAACTCCACAAGCTGCTGGTTCTTGCTTTTCTTGACAATAAGGTGCACAGTGGAAATTATGCAAAGAACCCCTCTCATTTCAAACACTATGATATTAATCGGGGGTATCTATATCTACCATTCTGAAAACTTACTCCCAGAAGATTCATTCTGTATTAATGTATGGTCTTGAGTTTATTCCCTTCCCGGACCTATTGGTGTTCGAAAGGGTTAAGAACTAGTATTTATGGAGACTTCTTAGAGTAAACAATAGTGTCCCAGGCTCTGTACTGAGGGCAGAAACTGGATCTTTACCTATTGCTCATTTTGTAAGGCAGGCCATTCTGAGATATTGGCAGAAGGTCGAAAATCACCAGCATACCACCTTAAAAGCACAATATGCTTTAGAAGAGGCAGCTCATTCTGGGACTTGATTATATCCCTGGAAGAAATAACTAATCACCCAATTATCATACTTGGGTTTTTCTCCGGCCCATTGTTTGGGGAAATCATTAGTATCTGCCAAAAAAGAGCTCGATACCCGGTCAAGAGATATTGCGGTCCAGCAGGACTTTGCCGCACTGAGATCGTGGAAAGTAGCCCCTATCTATTGGGAAATTAAATCAAATTATACTATGGAACCGTATTTGGATCTCCTTATTAGTCCTACCCTGAAAAGGAATATTACCTTATGCAGATTTGCTTTAATTGATACTATGGTAGTGGAAGGCCATATTGCTGGCACACCCATGAGGCACGGTTATGTTCTTGCTCTATGTGCCTGGTGGAAACAGTTGTACACTTTGTTATACAATGTCTGTACTATCAGAAACTAAGAGAAACGTGGCTATCCACTTTGCTAGAACCTTTCCTGTTAACTGCAGACTGTCAAAGATTAAATCATTTATTAAAGTTAACATCAGTAGACTCTTTGACTGCTGTGGCAATCTTCATTCATTTGGCTACTAAAAGAAGGAAGGTTGTTGGACAACATTTAAATATGTTATGGTAAGTTAGGATGGTCTGATCAGTATTATATTACTGCCTTAAGGAATGTTCCAGTTGATAGCTATGTACCTAATTGAATCCTATGTTTTCCTGTTATTATTAATTACGAATTTCTGGTTCTTTCAGTTAGCTTCTGAGTTGACGTATGCCCCCTTTTATAATCAATTACTGAGATCTTGAATGTTGAGGCTGTTTTGTATTATTCCGTTTCCTCAATTTTCTATGACCTTATTTACCTATTTTTATATTGATAATGTAACATTGTATATTGTAAAATTGTTTTATTTTTGCTCTGGATATGGCAGAAGCTGATTCCATAATAAACTGAACTGAACTGATATTAATTTTGTGGTGCTCTATGTGAATGGAGAGCAGATTCCAGTCAAGCCATTGCAACTGGACTTTACAGCTGGAAACTGCATGAGGGAATACATGAGGGAATACATGCCCTCCTCATCAACCACGAGGAGTTTGCACAAGGGTACATGCTGTTTGCCTTTGATTGGTCTCCAGATCAGGAAGGTGGTGATCATTACTTGCTGATTAAAAATGGAAACCTGAGGGCGGAAATACGCTTTGCTGTAGCCTTACCCATAACCATCAACATGATCGTTTATGCTGTTTTTGACAATGTGATAGTGATAAATCAAAGAAGAGACATACTGTTTGACTATATGTAACAAGGACACCATACAGTTATCATGTGTTTTATCATCAGACCCTTATGCGAGAAAGACTTTCTTGGATGTGTTCCCAAGCGACTGGCTTCCCAAGGGGAGATTAAGGCAAAGGCCTGTAGGCCTAGTGGTCAACACCCCTCCCCCCTCTATACACATCCTGGAGAACATTGGCTTGCAATCTACCTGACAGAACACAATCAGGGTGAGGTTTTTTTACTCTTATGGACAGCCCCCTGAAAGTGTTTTGTTTCCTAGAAGTATTTTAATTTTTTTGAACAAGAATGGTTGTAGGAATGTATTTCAGTGCAAACAGTTACAAAACCCAGCCTCTGTGGCTTGTGGCTATCATTTATTCTACATCAGCGGTGCAAAGGTTTATCTTTTGAACAAATTTTATAAATCTATTCTGACAATTTAGCAGAAAATGATCAAATGGTGATAGATTTTGTAAAAAATAACAAGTATTGTGGCTTGGTCAGAGCCTGGACTATGCCAGCTATGTTTCAAATGCCTAGACTTGTGTCCACTGTACTGAATTTCATACCCATGATTCACAATAAAAGCGAGCCCCTTGTGGGGGGGTTTAAAAGTAACTCAGTGTCTGTGTCTTTTTGTTCAAATTAAGGTTTATATAAACTACATCACAATAAAACAACACGTTTCATAGGGAACCAGTTAAACAGTCTGGAATTCCTTCTATAGGCTTGAAGAGGGGACACAGGGGTGGTAGGCAGAGTTGAGGTGGGGCTTGATTTCATAGAGTCCAGAAGCTCTCTGTTAGAGGTATTTCTTATTAGAGATGAAGGAACGTTAACGTCGGCCATAGCTCTCAAACAAAATCCCATTTGGAGGGTGGTTTCTTGAGAGCGTGTTGTCGTGTGCCTGCACGCACCAGGTCCAGCATGCTAGACACTTATATTGTTGTGCCTTTGTATACAAATGTACCACTGTCATCCCAGGAGGCGCGCTCATTATTCTGCTTTAATTTAGTCAGCAGAAGCTGCGCATTGGCCTGATTCTGTTTATTTATCCCTCTCAACACCTCCTGTGTAGCGGTGTCTGATTCCTGAGGGAGCTCAGGTTGGGGGCTAAAGGCCAACTCTTCTGAGGAGGGAAGCATTAAAGTCAGTCTTCCTCTTTAAAATTAATTTAAAATCTCTTTTTTCACATAGACTGTACAGAAAATCTAAGAGGGGCTAACCAAAACTCTCCAAAGTTTTCAAAACAGAAAGTCTCTGTCACTTCTCCCTAACCCTTTTTTTTTTTTAGAAAGAAAAAATCTCTTTATTTGTTTTAAATTTGAAATGAAGGGGCTACACACAACCATGCAGCAGGGATAGTTTCAAGATACAGGGGGTTACTCCAGCTCAGTTTCCTTACATAATGCATATCATTATTTTATTTTTTCATTTCACTTTTCCATTCGCTCCTTATCACATTTTGTGGCAATCTAGTGCTGCCTAACTTCAAAATGTAATCCTAACTTTCTTGCTAAAATAAAAAATGGGGAATTATTTCTGCTTTTTAAAAACTGCTTTCCTTGGGGCTTTTTTTTGGTGAAGTGGGCATGTTGCCTTTCAGCAAGACTGATCCTTAAGATTAAGGTTTTTTTTATTTTATTTTGGTAAAGATTACCCTTTCTAAGGGGATTTTGCCAGTTGTGGCTTAGGGGGGCAATGAATCCAACTCTCTCTTCATACTTTGGCATGAGGAGGATGTAAGCACCCTTCCCCTAAAAGGAATGCTGGGTGGGGAAAGTTTAGACAGTGTCCACACAAGACGCAGTTGGGAGTTGTCCCACTGAGTTCAATAGAACTGGTGGGGCAGACTCATTCTCTACTTAATCAAAGGAAGTTTGATCATACTCCATCCCCTGCAAGAAACGTATGAACCCCAACCAGTTCCATTTCATGGAAAAGGTAGCTATAAGGAATCTATTTTTTTCTTTAAAAATACTTTAAAATCTCTCTTTTTTCTCATAGACTGTACAGAAAATCTAAGAGGGGCTAACCAAACTATGCTTTCGGGGGGTTTGCATCTAAATCATGTTTGATCATTTTGTTACATTTTGTAGCTGTTAATCGTTTCAGAAAGTCAGTTTTAAATAAAATAACTTTATTTACAAATCTGTGTTACAAAGTACAACATCTGTAGGTATGCTTTGGTGCTCAATTTTCTTGTACACCCCTCTTTTAAAAAAAGGATTTAAACTGGTGTTTTTTAATTATGATCTACACAAATTCTAACATGCATTTATCCCCCTGCTTCATGAGAGCCTCCAACATAGGGTAATTTCAGATGTTACAATACCACGGTCAACCACAGTAAACCCCCTGTGGTGGCTGCAGTACCATAATGTCTGTAGTGCATTCTGCCAGATGTTCACCACGGTGAACCTCCGGCGGGAAAGACATTGACCATGGCTCTGGACCTCCACCTGCCTGGAGGTCCAGAACAATGGCTAGCTGGACTATGGTCCAGAATTGGAAGAAAGTAATGTCTGTTACCTCCACCGATTCTGGACCGTGGCCCAGACCCCGATGCGGGACCGAGGACAGTGGCCATATTGGCCACTGCACCAGTCCATCTCCTGGAGGGTGGGCGGCCAGGGGAGGGTGGGGATGTGTGGCCACATGTCACACTGCACAGTGCCCCCCCGATCCCCTATAGGAATCCAAAATGGATCCCATTGCGTGGTTGGACGTGGCAGCATCACGTCTGTAGTTACCCACAGTTTCTGGATCCTGGGAGGATTCAACTTTATAGAATAGCAATAGAGTGAGGGTAAAAATGAAAGTTTAAAGAATAGGCTAGCATCATTTGAATGTGAAAGATAGATTGCAAGCATAGGTTATCACATATGAATTTAAACTTTCTGTTCCTGTCCTCTCTTGTCCAACTGACACAGTTGTGAGCCAATTGGGCTGGAGCCTTAATAATGCAGCCTTCACAGCCTGCATACAGCTTCTCCCTCAATCAGTGTCCTAGAACCCCATAGATTGAAGCTCTCACTATACATCCTATGGTTGATTTTCATTTTGAAGGGGCGAAATAATCAGATTCGCAGATTTTCAACCCAAGCTGCTTTTACAGAATAATATGAATGAATGAATGAATGAATGAATGAATGAATGAATGAATTAGATTTATTGTGAAGCCCTTTGGCTATTTCAATATAATTAAATAAAACATTACAACAACAATACAAAGCTTGAGCGACTGATCATACAGTCCCACTTCCACTTTACAGAAATAAAAGCACAGTCAAAATTAGCCGATCTAAATAGATCATCAATCTATACATCAAAACCTAATAACTTAACCAGCCATGTGTTTGAATACTGTAAGGTCTATAGGTGGTTTATTGCCCATAGGGACTACTGCCTTGGTCTCCTGGGACCCTGGGGAGAGTTTACCTATTCCTTAAGATGGATTTTCTTACTAACACAGCAGCACGAGCAAAACTGGCCACTGCCCGGGTGAGAGGAGAATAGCACGGACTCAGCAGCCACCGTAGTGTCCAAGTATCTGAATGCGAGAGCAGGTCAAGGAGATCACCCTTAAAGTACTTAAGCCAGAGCCCGACCAGGGCGGGAAAGTGTAAGATAATATGTTCCACTGAATCCACTTCCCCTGAGTCACAGAGTTCATACTGTCTCTGGGTACAGGGAGTACCCTTGTATCTACCCTCCACTAATGCGGAGGGGAACACATTGCACCTCATTTTTGTGAATGCTACCCTCCTCTCAGGTTCCTGCCAAGTAAAAAGATAATTAAGACCTGAAGATAAAGCTCTATATATTTCTATCCCAGGGGCTGCCTTTTGAGTGGCCAGCAGAGCTTGCTCCATTTGACCCACTTGATCCAGGAGCCTTTGGTGCAACAGCTTCTTAAAAGCTTTCTGCCCTACTCTCATCCAATCTTCTGGGCAAAACCCCAGGTGCTGAATCATCAACCAGGCTTGAGACACCCACGAGTCCAGCAGCCCCATCTTCAGGGCCCATAACAGCAAGGAGTCATCCCCTACGGGAGCTGTTGTCAGTTTAAAAAAAGTAATTGATCACTTGCCGAACCACCAAGGCTTCTACTGGGACCATGCCAGCCTCCATTCTTGCAATAACCTGGAGTGGAACCCATAGGAATGCCCAGGATTGATGCGAGAAAGCCATTTTGGATGCTTTCCAACTTATCCCTGTAACACAGCCCCCAAATAGGCTGTGAAAGCCTGTAACACAGCATACAGAGCTTGTGAAAGAGCCTTTGCTTTAAATAAGGCTAATGCTGGGGCCACCATCCACCCCCCCTGCCCAAAGGAAAACTTTAGAATGGCGGCAGAGAATTTCCTGCATTGGGATTTAACCAGCTCAACATGGGCCCTCCACGAGGCTCCCATGGCGAAAGTTACCCCCAAGTACCTAAAGGCCTGGACTTGGTTAATGATATTCCCCTTTATGGCCCAAACACTAGGGCTTCGCCTCTTCTTAAAGCCTGCTACCAGAACCTTGCATTTTGCATAGTTGATAGTCAGTGATTCTCGAATACAAAAATCACTGAAAAGGGCCAACTGTCTCTTAAGGCCGATAGCAGTTCGGGACAGCAGGACTGAATAATCAGTATAAAGAAGAAGCGGGAGACTCTTCTGGGCCAGCACTGGGGCATGGGTATCCCTTGAATTCATAAAGGGAACCAGGTCATTTAGATACAAATTAAATAACACCTGTGCCAATATACAACCCTGCCTAACACCTCTGTCTACCTGGACAGGTGCTGACAAAGACCCATGCCTATCCATTCTCATCTGGAGTGAGTTAGCTTGATGAAGTTGGATTAATGAGTATAGGAGTCTTGGCTCTATGGAGGTCCTTCTGAACTTTAACCATAGCCTTTCTCTGTTGATGGAGTTGAAGGCCTGGTCCATCTCACTCTCTTGAGTTCATAGAGGCATTACATGGCCCTCTTCAAAGGACCTTGTGGGAACTTGTGGATCCTTGTGGGTCCTTCAGTTCCAGCAACCCTGACCCACAAGCAGAGCCCCCAAAATCAAGAATAAGGATCTTCTGGGTTCAGGGGAGCAGGAATCTTTGGTTCCCACCTCCCTGACCTGGAAGCATTACCCCCTTCTGCGTCACTTCTGCTTATCCACGTCACTTCTGGCCCAAATCGGGACTTCCAGCCCCAGGAGGGCAGGACTTCCACTGACCTGTCAAACTGATAACGATCAGTTTGATGACTAGTGTCCCTCTAACTACTAACCACAGGATAAACTGATTCACTCAACTTGGGAAGGAATGCAAAACAAACAGTCGCTTCCTCTCCCCCCACCTGCTTGCAGAAGAGGCAAGCAAAATGGGGCACGAGCAAATAGAAAATAATTAGAAATGTGGCCATGCCGCAGCAGGGTGGCACCAGTAAAACACCACAGGAGAAACGGAGACACTCAGTTTTGGAAGGAAAGGAACACAAAGCCACCTCCCCTCCTTCTCCCTCCACTTACAGAATGAGGAGAAGCTGCAGAACCAACAAAAAGAGGGGGAGTGGAAGTTTGAGAAGTGAGGATTTGTAAAGGTAATGGTATTTGCATGAGGCAGGCTACAGATAAGAAGTTGAACACTTGCTAACTCTGCAGTCAATTCCCATACTTACACACCTATGAACTATGTCTGAGAACAAAATCTACCATCTGCAAAGAGTTTTGAACTATGCGACTCCCACCCCAGTAATATATTACATACATACTGGATGTGGAAAGGGCATACTGTAGCTGGGGGTGGGGGTGGGGTGAGGGTCGCAGCATGGAAAAAACACAGGGGAAACTGATTAATGCAGCTTGGCAAGGAAAGCTAAGGAGGACTCCCTCCTTCTTGAAGAATGAGGAGAGGCTAGCAAAATGTAGGTGGGGGTAAGGGGAAATCATTGGGACATGGCCTGGTGGGCTATACAGCAGCAGGATGGCAGTGCAACAGTAACAAACAAACAAAAAAAATGCAGGGGAAACTGAGTAAAGCAGCTTTTCAATGGACTCTAAGGAACTCCCAATCCAGCCCTAAATACCTATTTGCTGAATGAAGCAGAAAGTCTCCTTAGAAAAACACATTTGTGGGGCGGGGAAAGATTAAAGAACCAGAGGCTGATGGTGTGTTGGGGAACTGGGGTGTATGCCCCTCATGCCCCTTTGCTGCCCATCCTCTGTTATCACCACCCCACGTCCCTGACTCCCCACAGTGCAGGGAAGGGAAACCCTTCCCTCCCCCTCCTTGCTCAGGCGCCACGTGGTGAGGCTCTCTAGGGAGCTCTCTTCTAGCTAATTTGGGTCCTGGCAGTGCACCAACACTGAACAGCTGGTTGATGCTGTCGTGTGGGCAGAACCCAACTCAGCTTTGGGAAGGCTGCCTAGATCACCGCGCAGTGCACAGGGCCTGTGCGGAGTCATGCAACTCCCAGCACTCCCTGTAATTCCTCCTCCTCCAACCTCCCTCCTGCTCTCCTGGGGCAGGTCAGAGGCAGTCCTGGGGGACCGGTGCTTACTGGGGGATTGGGGAGGTGCCAGAGGCTCCCAGTCTGGGTTCCATGGAATAACTCAGCCAATTGCGATGGCCTTTAGGAGTGGTTTAGGGCAGTCATTTAAACTGCCCTGGCTTCCCAAGATGGAAGCCTAAGAGGCTCTCTTCCACTTCCCCATCATTGATGGGGTTTGTTCCCCACTGGTCTCCCAGGTGCGGTTTCCCAGGTGCAGAGTCTAGGGGACCTGGGATGCTTCTGGATTCCCGGCTCCGCTTGGATATCCAGGTGGAGATGGTGACAAAGGGAGCTTTCTGCCAGTTACATCTGGTGCTGCGGCTTTGGTCTTATGTTTCGGACTCCGACCTGGCCACCATCGTTCATGCTTTTGTTACCTCAAGACTGGACTACTGCAGCCCGCTTTATGTGGGGATACCCTTGGTGATGGTCCGGAGGCTGCAGCTGGTGCAAAATGTGGCAGCCCAGCTCCTTACAGGGTCGGGTCTCTGGAAGCACATTACAGAAGTACTCCGTTTTCTGCACTGGTTGCCTATCTTCTTCTGGCCCCGATTCAAGGTGTTGGTTCTCACCTTTAAATCATTACATGGACTTGTCCCGACCTATCTGTGGGACTGCCTCACTCCCCGGGTCCTGGTTCAGCCCCTACAGTCCACTGGGGAGCCTTTTTTCAGGTCCCCCAAGTAAATTGGGGGGGCACTATGGAGAGGGCATTCTTAGTTGCCACACCTCAGCTATGTAACTCCCTCCCATAGGAAGCTCACTTGGCCCCATGCCTGCTGACTTTTCATCAGGCTTCTAAAACCTGGCTGTTCCACCAGGCATTTGGTGGAAGGGATGGATGAGGGTTAGGGGGGAGATGTGATGATGGGGGGATTTTATATTATGTTATATTTTAATTGAATTATTATTTTTATGTTATTTTTATTTGTTGTAAGCTGCCCTGAGCTGCCTGTGGTTGGAGAGGGCAGGGTATACGAATTTTAAATAAATAAATAATTGAATAAATAAATAAATAAATAAAATTTTCCAGTGAGGAGAGAGAACAGAGCAGAAGTCACTGCTGCAGCCTGGAACTAACATGGACCAGTTTACAAACTTTACAGGGCTGCTACTGGAGCCAGACGACCACCTGGATCCCTTCTTTGGGTGAGTAATATTTTTTTAAAAAAAATTTCTATTCTTATGATGTTTTTATTTATTTTTATTTTTTGTTCTTTAGAGGGATTTATTCTAATTATTTTTTTTAGGGCTTGGGGGTAGTTTGGTTTGGGGTATTTTAAATATTTTTGGATTTTTCAAATTTTATTTTTAGGGTTCTCTTGTTTAAAATATGTTTTGGATTTTTTCTAATTTTTTTGGTTTGGGAGTATTTTGGTTGTTTGGGATATTTTAAATATTAGGGTCCTCTGGTTATTTAAGATATGTTATTTGTTTTTTTTTTCTAATTAATGTTTTAGGTTTGGGGGATAGTTTGGTTGCTCTGGTATTTAAAATATGTTTTTGGATTTTTCAAAAGATTGATTTTGTGCATATCTTATATATATATATTAATGTTTTTATTTATTTATTTATTTCAATTTTTAAATAGTTTGCGTTTGTATGTAGTTTAGATATAGGATATTTGGAGTGACTATATTGTGTCTAGACCAAGATTGCAGCAGGAAAAAGTCTTTAGATTATAAGCTCCCCAGGGCAGGGAAGACCCAGTCTATTTTAGAAAGTTGTAAAGCACCAGGTACATAGCTGTATAAATACTTAATAATTTTTAAAATGTGGCAATATCAACACTTCAATTATACTTGTTTTTCTTGTGACCTTATATTGTCATACAGTGTTACACTTTTTTTACACTTTTTACATGAGACTCTCTCACTCACGAACACGCAGTCAAAATGTGTGTTCATGAGTGGGAGTGGCCCATGTGAAGGACGAGGCATGGGCGCATGTGGTGAGTGGCTGTGCATGCACTCGCCTAACATGCATCCTCATGCACCCTCTCATCCCCACACATGGAGCAACTGGGGAAAACGGTGGTTGCACTATGCTTGAGGATGAGTGGTGGGTGCACCGGGGATGCATGTGCATCTGTATGCATGACCCGCCCACTCACCGCAGACCCACTGGCGTGCCCACGGATCCCCCCACTTTGTGGGGGGAGTGTAAAAAAGGCCCTTGTGTCAGCCCCTTTGAATGTTGTCCTATTTCTCATGTGATTTGATGCTTTAGAAAGTTGAACTTGAAATGTTTAAATTCTTTGGTTGGGATTTTTTGGTGTAATGTAAATCACAGACAAAATATAGAAGCTTTTCCAAAGAATTTATTTAGTGACAAAGTTGTTTGGTAACTAAGTCTACTTTAAAAAATAAATGCTGATTTTACATGAAGCCTTGTGTGGTTTCTAGGTTTAAATTAATGTTTTTGAAGGAGGAAATAGCCACATTAGTCACTTTGAATTGTGCCCTCCACTCTACTTCAAATCTGGGTTATTATTGATTTTTCCATGCATTTTTTTCTCTCTTGTTCACTGGTTTGGTAGCTTTTAGCTTGTAGGAAGGACTGAAAGTGCTATATCAGAGGTGGGGAATATTTTCCCTCCCAGGGACCAATTGCAGCATTTATGGTGTGAATTTTATGATTCCACATAATCTTGATCAGTTTTCCTGCGTTTTCCATGCATTTTGGTGTGTCTTTCTTTGAATGTCACATGGTGGGTGCTGCATGCCCTCTCTTAAACTGTGCATGCCTCCTCATCCTCTGGTAAAACTCTATGCAGCATTTATGATGTGCCACTTAGGATTTCACATAATCCTGTTAGGTTTTTCAGCATTTCCCATGCATTTTAATTGTGACTTATGCTGCCTGTGTATTTCAGAAATGTTTGCTGAAATTGCACCCTGAGTAAGATACTGGAAATTTCTGTAATCTGGGCTGTTATAGAACTTCTGTTTTCTCTGCTATGGTACTCCTGCCATTAAATTAATTACCTGATGGTGGTTATTGGATATAGGTCCCTGCACTGTGGGCTTAAAATCTAAGGACAAGAATGAGGGAAACACAGGAAGAAACAGACACACAAAATTTCCCATTTTTTACAGATGGGGAAATGAGGCTGTAAAATTCCATATTAATTTCAATATCCTGGCTGGTCCTGCCTACCATTAGCTTGTCCCACCTACCATTGGCTCCACCTACAGTTGGCTCTTCCACCACTCCACCTGCCTTAGAACCCACCATCTGCCATTGGAAAGAACTGGTACTGGGGGACTCATGCTGTAGTTGTGGGGGAGACAGGGGTATGAAAAAATACAGGGAAACTGAGGCACACACCTTGCCAAGCCACCCACCCACCCTGCTTGCAGAGGGACAGAAGGAAGGATGGGGAAGCCACAGGCAAATTGAACAACGGTATAGGGGGGAAAAGGAAAAAAGCTGAATGACACACAGGATAGAGATGTGCCTTTCATTTTCCTTATTAGAATAATGAAAATGAATGAGCCTTCTTTCATTTTTGTTATTCAATAACAAAAGCATTTGAAAATAATGAAAAAGTTAAAATTTCTCCTTTTTTGGCTGTATCATTGTTGTTTTTTATCCAATTTGGATGAAATTAGAGAGATTTTACCCCTTACTCATGGCATTATTCCTGTCCAATTTCAGAAAGATTAGATAAAGGTTCCCAATTTTATAAATAATTTTTCTATTTTAACAGAAGTGGCACATGCTTTTCTGGCTTTAATGTCTTTATTTACATCCAATGTGAAGGAAATTGGGAAAGATTGTATCTCTCTCCAAGTTTGATATCTTGGCCAAATATCAGAAAGATTAAATAAAAGGACATGATGTTATAAGCATTTGACTTAAACATGCATTTCTGGCTGTAATGCCTTTGTATTCCATCCAGTGTAGATGAAATTTATTGGAATTGCACTAGGCAAGGGGATCATACCTTCCAAACTTCATAAAAATTGGGCGAAGGGTCCAGAGTTTATAAGAAATTGAGCTATGTGATTTTAATAGAAGTTGTGCAAATAGTAGTCCTGAATATTTGCGGACAAAAATGAAAATTTAAGGACATAACTGGGACTTCAGGCAGAAAGGCAGATGGGTATGGGGAAGAAGCATCCCATCAATCAAGATACATGATTGTCACATCCAGGCTGGCAAATTGGCATTCCAAACACAACCTGCATCACTATGACAGAGGACATAAGCAAATCCCTTATTGGCTCTTTCCTAAGCAGATGCTTCCAGATTCCCAGTAACAAGTAGATGGATTGGAGTGGGCACAGCACAGAATGAGGGTATTAGATTGACATTTCTTCTGGCATCACAAACCTATCTTGAACCACTGTGACAAACAGGAGAGAATCCTTCTGTTAAAATCACGAATGATGTGTTGCTAATAAAATTGGGACCTTTTCTCCAATCTTTATTAAATGTACCAGGGGTTATCCCTTGTGTGAGGGGAACAAACTGTCCAGATAACATCCAAATTAGATGGGGAAAAGGTTGTTACAGCTCAAAATGTATCTGAAAACCATGAAATGATTAAATTGCTTATACAATCAAGACCTGTTGTCTAATCTTTGTTAAATTTGAAAGGGATGATCCCTTGGATTAGGGGAACAAAGAGTCCAAATTCCATCAAAATTGGATGGAAAACAAAGATGTTACCATTGGAAATATGTGTGAAAACAATGTCAATTTAATTGCATATAAAATCTGGACCCTTTATACAATCTTTATGAAATTTTCCACGGATGGTCCCCTTGGTAAGGGGTACTGACTGGTACATTTATCCAAATTTCATGCAAATTGGACAAAAGATGAAGTTAAAGCCAGAAATGCATTTCCCATTGAAACCAATGCAAAACAAAAGTGAAAGGTATAAAAAAATGAAAAGACAATAACAAAAATAGTAACAGAAAGAAATGACATTTTAATAATGAAAATGAAAGAAATAATGAAATGGAAGCCCAAATAAATGTCTACGATGGGGGGGGGGCAGCCATGGTGGGGTCAGGTTGGGACACAGATCAAATGTGCAACTGACTGGCCTGGTAGGTGAGCCCTCCTGACCACTCTTCCGGTGGGGGAAATTGAACAAATGCATGACTGGATGGCCCTTCCCCCATGTGCCCACAGTGCCCTACTCCCTACCATGATGGGCGGTGATGGCATCCAATCACAGGTAGCCAATGGGAGACAATCACAGGCAATCATGGCTGCCGGTCCTGGCGGCCCCCAATCCCGAGCTGGGGATGAGACTGCAAACAGACATGTGAGCCCTCTATGACCCAAGTTGGTGCACTTGGGCGGCCTTTGGCTCGGGATGTAGACCCAGGATCTTCTGCGGGACCACATCCAGGCCAGCCAACTATGCAGGCCAGGGAAGCAGTGGGTCCACATCTGTGGAGCAAGGTGAAAATAAACATGATGGTAAGTCCATGGCCCAGACAGATCATAGAGGGGCCCCGTCACATTTATTATCCATCCACAAAGTGTTCAAAATCAAAATTCAAATCAAAGTCAAGATAATATCTGAGGACAGAGGGAGGAGGGAGGTGACTAGCCGAGCTGCACACACATAACAGGGAGAAGGAAACCATGGACAGAGTTGATCACGAACCACACACACGCTGGCGAGCACACGCACATCCGAAAGGAACAGGGAGCAAGGGGGAGACACAAGGGGTACACAAGGGGGGATGGGGAACACCACACCGGGCAGCCCAATAGACAGCGTCAAGGACTGGGGGGGGGGGCTGAGACCAACAACGGGCAATGAAAAGGGGGCCAGAACAGAGCCAGACACGGTAGCAGACACCCAACACCCCAGGGACATCACAGGCACCACAAGGCACCCAACAGCAACACAGGCCATTGAACAGACAGGGGTCCACATGGCGACAGAGCCAGGGTCACAGGGGATGAGCCACCAATCTAAGGAAGACAGTGAGGAGGGCAGAGGCAGGTCCCAACAGCAAGACAACTGATTCCAGATGGTACTGCACAGCCAGCGAAGGAAGCGAGCACCACGTTGTGGATATCTGATGGTGCCCCCTGCCACCCAACAAGGGGATTCCAGGTGGTGAGAGCAAGGAAATCCCAGTCACAAATAGGCATGGAGGGATCATGGGTTTGGGGGTGGAGGCTGAGCATGGACACTGGCAAGGAGCCAGCCGAGCAAGGGGTGTCAAGGTTCATGGGGATCCCTAGTACAGGTATCAGATAGCAGTGAACAGCTGACCGGGGGTGGGCACGGAAACAAACCCCAAGGGTATGGATGGTACAGCGGTGCCACACAGATGGCCCCAGGGTGCAGGCGACCCGGCAAAGGCAAGTGGAACAGGGGGAGTAGATGGAGCCAGGACAACAGCGGGTACAGCGGGTCACAGAACAGAAGGTCCAGGGAGGTGCAGGGAGCAGCTGGAGGAAGCAAAAGTCAGGACACAGATGACCCAGAGGGGACCTACAGCCAGCTGCACGGGGTCATGAAGGGGGGTGGGATGTGGTGGCCCAACAGATGAATTATTATTATGATTATTATTATTAAACATTTATAAAGCGCCAGTTGCAACCTGGCGCTGTACAGAACATACAATCAGATGCGGTCCCTGCCTGTGGCTTACAATCTAAAAGCCAAGGAGGGGGAGACAGGGAGAGGGGACAGCGGGAGAGACATGGGAGAAGACAAACAAACATTCAGGCGGATGCGAAGTCTCAGGTGCGTGTACTTGGCTTGGTTACAAGGTGGTCGGTAGCAGCAGTCAGCAG